>PYWC01000001.1:3934985-4026734 GCA_003182015.1 Tuber magnatum | reverse complement strand
GGACCTCCTAAGCGAATATTTACATCACTTTGTATGGGTATACATTGATGATATCCTCATATTTTCAGACACATCAAAAGAACACGAGAAACACATATGCCAAGTATGTGATCGACTCTGGAAGGCAAAATTCTTTGCGAGCAAAAAGAAGTCAGTACTGTTTGCAGATAAGCTGGAAGTATTGGGACACATAGTGGACAATGAAGGAATTCATGCCTCTCTTCAGAAAATATCATCCATTGCAGGATTGGAAACACCAAAAAACAAGAAGGAATTGCAACGATTCCTAGGAATAGTGAATTATGTGGCCCATTTTCTCCCACACCATGCAACACGGACCGCACCGTTAACCGACTTAACAGGGAACGCTGGATTCGTATGGACAACAACCCACCAGACTGTATTCAAGATGGTCCGAAAGCGAATACTCGAGCACCGAGTCATGCGACCAATAGACATACGAAGCAAGGAACCAATTTTGTTAGTTACGGATGCCTCAGATTTAGGAGTTGGAGCATGGGTGGGACAAGGACCCACTTATGAGACGGCACGACCAGCCACGTTACACACCAGAAAGTTCACCAATACTTAAATGAACTATGGGACCACTGATAAAGAGGCCTTAGCAATAGTGGAAGGGCTTAATTGGTTCCACAATGTACTAATGGGAAACTCCTTCACGATAGTCACAGACCACCAACTCTTAACACACTTGGGAACAGCAAAGAACCCTAGCAGGAAGCAGATGAGATGGCTAAGTGCCTTGGAAAAATACGACGGAAAAATAGTCCACGCACCAGGAAGCACGAACTATTTAGCTGATACACTTTCCCGGATATACGAGGGAAAATCAGACCTAAATCCACTCTATGTCTGCGATTATACGAAGAAATCCGATGACATCTCAGATAACACGGTCTACAAGCAAGATTCAAACACAATGGAGCCCATGGATGAGTTCTCCCCTACTTCCCCTCCCTTCTCCTATACTGAGTACCCCAATGAGGCCCCTGTACCCCCCGAAAGCCCCAGCTCAATTACTGCAGGAAACGATTGGGGTGACCAGTGTACTCTGCGAAGTATGCCATCAGAAGAACTCCAACATAGCGCCCTACACTATGCACACTGTTATGTGGATCATTGCCCATACCATCAAACCGAGATCAAATTCACAAACAACCATCCTAGACAATAGGGAAAATCAACCCCTTACCCCCTTAGTGAAGGACGGAGCCCCCCAAGTATAGAAATCAACCCGAGGCCTCCGGAGTCTCCCGAAATCAATGACTGGGAATGGCAACAAACCATCGGCGGAAGACCAATTAGTGCAGGAGAAGGGCCAACCACCCTTGCCCAGCCAACGCCCAGGTCTTATGCAATTCCGGCACTGCTAAACCCAGAGGCCCCAATACCGATGAGATGTGCGAAACGGCTAGAAAGCCTTGCGAATGAGACAATAGTCTCAGTAATGCCCCCGACAATGACAGAATACCGGTGCAGGCTTTACGATGTCTTAGAAGACAGCGAGGAAGATGACCTACCTGAGACAAGCAGAGGAAGTGAGATAGAAGACGAATGCGACACCTCACAGACAGTCAATGAAATGATCGGAACGTTCAGAGCACACATGGTAGCAGCATAACGGAAAGAACCAATTTGGAAGAAGGTAAATGAGAATATGGACTCCACAGGAGACTTGTCCTCTTACAAGGTTGCAAACGGAATGCTATACGCAAAAACCAAATACGGAGAAGACTGCCTGTATATCCCGAAAGGTCCCGCATACGGAAATGAGACAGTAAAAGAATATGTCATTAGCAAAATCCACAACAAAGGCCACCACAATGTTGAACGAAACTTGCGGTACGCAACGGAGTACCTATTTTGGCCTGAAATGCGGAAAGACTTTAGCGCGTATGTAGCCCAGTGCCACACATGCCAGGTGAATAAGGAACCTACAAAATTGCCAGAAGGAAAGGCTTAAACAATTATCCTGCCATCAGAAATCTTTGAATCAATAGCAATTGATTTTGCAGGACCCTTCCACAATTCATGGGGATAGGACACGATCCTAGTTGCAATGGATAGATTTTCAGGATTCATGTGGCTTATACCTACAACAAAGCAAGTAACAGCAATAACAACCTGGGAACTTCTGCGCAACGAAATATTTACACCCCATGGCTACCCAACATCTATAGTAAGCGACGCAGACCCAAGATTTGAGTCACATGTATGGAGACAACAGTGTCGATCGTTAGGCATTGAACATATCAAGGCGGCACCAGGCCATCATGAGACGAATAGACAAGTCGAAAGAAAAATTCGAGAATTGAAGACGGCTCTCCGAAACCTAGTCAACGCCAGACAACACAATTGGTTTGATGCCATACCAGAGACAGCAGCATACCTGAATGCAGGATGGTCAGAAACTCTCAGTATATCACCATATAAGGCCATTTTCGGAAAGAATTACCTACTACTACCCCTAGCGAACTTCAAGAACTCGACAGTACCGGCTGCCGACGAATTACTAAACAGGCACCAAGCAATCCAGAAGGCGGCATTCAATGCGATTAAAATGGCGCGATTTGGAAGCATGAGAACGGCAGCTAAACGCCGCAGACACCATACACCGATAGGAAAGGGTAATCTGTTACTGGTATATGGAAGCTTATTCGCAATGGAATCTAGACATAGCAAGAAATTGCAACCGCGCTGGCATGGACCATTCAAGATAATCGGTTATGATGAGCATAGACAAAATTATGCGGTAGAAATGGATGGCAGAATGTACAGAAACCGGAAAGCAACATTCCATGCATCCACCGTGAAAAGATACTACCCAAACGATGATGCTTCCTTCCCTGCCAGGAGTCACGCAAAACCATTCCCAATCCTGGTAAACGAGAAACCGGAATGGGAAGTGCAAACCATGTGAGACCACAGAAGACGATATGACTGTGACCAATTCCTAGTGAAACGGGTGGGGTACCCAGAAACAGAAAATAGCTGGGAACCCCTTGAGGGATTGGAAAATGCGATGGAAGGGGTTAATAAATGGTGGGAAGACAACAAACTGGAGGATGAGCTACCCCCTACGATAAACCATGTAACGGTAGCATGGAGCCCAACTCTACCAGAAATCCAACACCTGTGCCCGGACAGGGACCAAGGGATACAGGATGGATTTTGGTCAGCCCATTTCGATAGCGATTTCGAAAGCAGTGAAGATGAAAATCGGGTGATGGAGGATGAAGCAGCATACCTAGCCTGGCTGGCTGAGGCGGAGTACTGGCAATAGCGAAAGAAAAAAACACTCCATCCAACAGCCTTACGATGTCAAACTATGAGCAAGTACCTTGGAGACTGCGCCATCAGCTAATGGGACTGTTGGTGAACCATGATATTATCCCTAGACGATACCTTACACACCGACTAGTTGTACATATCTGCAACAAATGCTTGGAAATAACAACAGAATCGACGGGACGAATGTGGGGAGAAACTGTGTCAGATATTTTCCACTTCGGGAGCGGATGCTACCTAAGTACAGAAAAATGTGATGGTTGCATGGAAACGGAAGAAACCGAAATTTGGCAACCCCTTTTTTCCTAAAAAACCTAAGTGAGGCCAACACCTAAGCGAGGCCAACAACTAGGCGAGGTCACCACCAAAACATAAATACCGGCCACCAGCCCCCTAAAACCGCCGAAGAAAACAGATCACACTACCAGACCTCCAAAACCTTAACCTCTTACAAAACCTTCACCCTATTACAAACTTATTTTTACACAAAAATGTCAACCTACGCAGAAGTCAGCATACAGGGACAAGACCTCATTTTGGGGTACCTACTTTACCGAGAAATCATTCCAGAAGATGCATACTGGAAGATTTTCTACATCGATCATTGCGAAGATTGCAGACAAATCGATGTCAAGACGGAGGAATGGGAGGACCGGATAGTTCGACACTTTGTGGACCTGCCACATTACTGGAGGTCTGGTTGCTTGGTGCGCGGAGCACCATGTGGGGAGTGTTTGGAAAGATGGTTGGAAGGGGTAGAGTGGATGTTGCAGGACGACTTGAGATTGTTGCACGATAGCGATGACAAGGAGGATGGGTCCTTTCCGGAGAATAGCGGAACTACCGGCTATTAGGATTTCCTGGGATTCTTTTATTTAGCGAAATTATTATTTTGTTTTGGCAGTGTAACCGGTACGGGTACTAGGTTATTTACTCTATTGTTTCGTGTGCTATCGGTTGATACACACCTTGTTTTATGTTTGGTTTTACAGTATCGTTTGATCCTTGTATCGTTTCGTGTGCTATTGGTTGATACACGAAATGTTTTGCAATATCGCTCATACTGGAGATAAGCGATATGCTGTATTTAAAGACCGCTAATTCCCGCGATGGAAACAGCAGACTTCGATGGACAGTATTCTTAAATATACTTGGTTGAACGGTTACTTCTTTGATCTCCATTACACCCTGTTCGAAGCCTCCTGTAGCAAGCAGCGCTCGCTTCGTGTTGATCACGAAGCTATGTGCTCCTATCGTACCACTACGTGACGAGGGCCTGGCCCGAACACGTTACAAGCGCAAAAAATAAAACAATCCTATGACCTCTAAACAAGGCCCTATGCAAAACATAAACAAGTCTCTCTTGCCAGTCAGCCTTACCTACAGGCCTAGGCCCATCCCATGACATCAGTTGTACATCATATGCAAAACATAATTCAAAGACAAAATAGAAATCAAAACCGAACCAAGCTACATGACCTACTAATGAGGTCATGTATGAAACGTAAACAGGTCTGTCCTGCCAGTCAGCCTTGCTGACAAGTGTAGACCTCTGCTATAACATCAATCGTATATCATGTGTGAAATGCAATTCCAACATAAATGAGCTCCTGGTGTAATGGGGGCGCCCCTAGGAAGATGGATCCCCAGGTTGCGACCGCACCGAACACGTGCAAACTTATGGCTAAAAGTTCACACCAATGTAAGAGAAAAGTAAGCGGTAAAACTTAATATTGTTAAGCCTGACACTGCACTGAATTAAGGTCTCGAGAGGATTGATTGTTGGAGTAGGAGAGTTCTCGCATAGACTTTAAGGTAGTTTTATCTTATGCCAGAAACTCCCCTATCAGTTTACTACAACCAGTCGGGCACACCCGTCTCCAGTAAGGGTGGTCCAAGACGTCTCCTGGCACGCCCTTCAGGCATGCATGTGTCGACGCACTCAAGTCGGTGTTCACCTTATGCGGTTATCGTTTCTGCGGTGCATTACCATTTTGCCCGCCCGAGTGAAAACCTCTGCGCATCGGTGTCTTGCCAGTAGCTAACAGTCAAGGCACCTCATGAACTAGACTATCTATGACACCCTTCCCATATGCATTGATCTCTACTTGACTCCTGAAGCTACCGGGAGTGGTTTATCTATTTACTATTTACGGGTCCTGCGCTTCCAGTGTCTTCCGTAGGACATAGTAGTCCGGGAGTGATCCAATGGGCGCTACCCATGACCACTCCCTCGGATCTACCTTACCTGGGGTAGGAATCATGCTTTTAGTGTCTCTGCAGTTCCCTTTCAGAGCCTATAGTGTTGGGGACACTTTCGGGCTTGATAGTTGTAAAACTCTCCCAGCTGCCCCGGCACCACCCGGGACTACCTTCGGGACCCCCACGGTTAACACTCGTTAACCCCGTCAGTTTTGGTCTGTTTTAGTCCCAACACCTTGGAGAAGGTACTCCACCTTCCACCCTATGCCTCCTTGTATATCCTGCGAACAGCTTACGGTCGACAGGACAGTTGCGATGTATACGGTGTTGCAAGCATGTCTCCAAAGATTCCTCTTTGCTAGACTGCACACAACTGCACAACCGTTTGCCCATGACGTCCGGGCCTCAAGGTGGGGCCAGAGGGGTATAATAGGAATAATGTCTCCAATTTACAGCTTCATCGAAGCTACGTAGCTCGCCCAATAGCATCCCCTGGAAGCCCAGATTCCAGTATCATGCATGGCTTCGCGTGACAAACATTCCTGTCAATTTTCCCGAACTCCCTGGGAGACTTCGTATTGAAAGGTAGGGTAACTCAGGACTTTGGGCAGGGTAACCCAAGCCCCAGGGTAGGGTAACCTGATCCCGAGGGTAGGGTAACCTTGTCCAGTGGACATGATAACTTTTCCCTAAAACCCTGTCTATCCCATCACCCGCGATAGACATTTCTGACCTGTCTCCAGTTACCTGGCCTAGCTGAGCAACTGCCCCTTCAGAAGTCCCTAAGTACACTGACACCGCTCCCGGGTGTATCCAGGTGCCTAAGTCGCTGACCAGCCAATTCTGTTCATTCTCAGAGCCTGGGCCATCAAGTCTCCGTAGGTCAAGTACTTACTTGCCTGCCGGTCTCTACCAGTTCGCCTCCTGGCTACCTGTATGGGTATAGGTTCTGTCTGCCATAGCTCATGTATGCTGGGTCATTACATCACTCCCCTCTTCTCCACGGTCTGTTCCGGACTGTTAGCATCGTCTCTTGTTTCCACGACGCGATTGCCTCAAGACCCTATGGTCCCTGGGCTTGGACGGATATCTTTGGTGGAAATCCAGAATGGCCAGTAAGCCTGTCCCTTCTAGCATCTCATAGGGCTCCCACAAATTCTCCTCAGCCCCGCAGCCTTCCCATGAACCTAGGTACTGTACGAAGCACGACGGAAACTTCGCCTTCCCTCCTCCGTACCATCGACTGTCCACATCAGCTTCAATAACATAACTGGGCTCGTTGTCTACAAGATCCTGGGTAGGGACCTCCTTGTCCCTACCTGCTGCCGGATCCTCACGATAGGGTTCGAGCAACGTGACATTGAAAACTGGGTGGATACTCCATCTTGTGGGCAGTTGGAGTTCGTAGGCTCGGTTACCCACGCGACATCTGACCACAAAAGGGCCAAACATCTGGTGGTCCAGCTTCTCCATTGGACACTTTGTGCAGCTGTTCTTTCGGTTTAACATCATGCGGTCCGCTTTCATCGCCCGCCCAGCGGTCACAACCTCCTAGGTAACATAGTCTGGTGATGGCAACCTTTTCTGGTCGTGCCATTTCTGTTGCCTTTCTTGTGCCTGTTGAATCATTTGTGGAATCTCTTCCCAGGTTCCTTCCCATTCCTTGACCAAGAGCTCACTGCTAGGGTGTATTCCTTAAGTATCAGACACGACACCAGACCAGTTTGTCCTGGGGTTAAACCTATAGTTGATTTCAAATGGTGACAACGTGGTAGATTCTGAGGTCGAGATGTTGTACGCATACTCCGCAAAGGGTAACAGCGAAACCCAATCATCCTGTTGGTAGGAACAGTAGCAACGCAAGTACTGCTCCAGTGTCCGATTAACTCTCTCGGTTTGCCCATCAGTCTCAGGGTGGAATACAGTCGAAACGTTTAGTTTCACTTGCAACAAGTGCATTAGACTCATCCAGTCCTTGGGCGTGAATCGGCTATCGCGATCGGAGATGATTGACTCTCGGAGTCCATGAAGGCGCCAAACTTCCTTCAGGAATATCAAGGCAAGCTCCTTGATAGGTACCTCTATGGTCAGGGGTATGAAATGGGCCATTTTCGAGAATCTGTCTACTATGACCCAGATCTTGGTATACCCTTCGGACTCTAGCTGTGCTACAATGAAGTCTCTTGAAATCGCTGTCCACGGCCACATAGGAACATCAATAGGTTCCAGCAGCCCGAACTTCTTGTGCCTAATCGACTTATTTCTTTGGCATGCATCATATGTTCGCACATGGTCGGTGATGTGCTCGTCCATCTTTGGCTAATAGAAGTTAGCCCTAACCATGCCAATGGTTTTGTACGTCCCGAAGTGCCCCGCGATTAGGAAGTCATGCTCAGCCTCCATGATTGTCTGCTTCAGATTCTGGCCCTTGGGAACATACCACCTGTTCTTATACAGGAGTAAGCCCTTTTCCGTCATGAAATGTCGGTCGACCTCTTTGTTACCAGCAGCCGTTGTGTTCAGGATCCTCAAGTATTCCTGGTCTTCGGTTATCGCTACCCACACTTGATCCAAAAAGGACGACTAGAGCGGAAATCCTTGGCACACTTGCAACACTTGTGGTCGCAAGATGTTCCGTTCCTGGCTCCCAACCCACTATCTGGGGCGAAAAAATGACTGTGGCGGAAAATCACTCCCCCATTCTGGGCGGTAGTCCCTACGCCACGACAAAGCGTCGGCCTTCTCATTCAACTGTCCTTCTCTGTAAACCACCTTGAAGTTAAATGGTTGCAGGAACTCAGCCCGGCGGTGCTGCCTTTGGTTAAGGACCTTGGTACTATTGAAGTACTCTAAATTCTTATGATCCATATAGATCACCAACTGGTCTGTTACCGAGCCTAGCAAATGATCCCATTCCTTGAACACCGCCACGGTGGCAGTCATTTCCTTGTCATGGACATCATAACTAACCTCCGCTGGGTGAAACTTCCTACTAGAGTAGGCCACTGGATGCCATCTCTCATCTTCATAGAACTGGGAGAGGACGGCTCCTAATGCAAAGTCACTAGTGTCGGTTTCCAGCTGGGTTGGCCATTCAGGGTTAAAATGTGCTAGGATAGGTTTGGACGTGAATGTTTCCTTCAAATGGTTGAAGGCCTGCTCACATGCAGGTGTCTATTCCCACCGGACATCCTTCTTCATCAAGTCCGTCAGAGGTTTTGCTATCTTGCTGAAACTTTCTATGGACCGACGATAGAAGTTGGCAAAGCCTATAAAGCTTTGAACGTCGATGCCGCATGTTGGAGGTGCCCAATCCCTGATTGTCTACACCTTCACCGACAACATAGAGATCCCCATATCGGAGATCTTGCATCCGCGGAATTCAACCTCCCGTTGGTGGAAACTGGACTTCCTCATGCTTACATATAGTCTAGCTTTCCGCAATTTCTCCATCACATGTCTCACCATCGCGACGTGCTCTTCCATCGTTTCGGAGTAGATCAGAATATCATCCATGTACGCGATGAGTCCTTCATCCATGAGGTCCCGAAAGACCTCATTTATCATGCCTAGGAAAGTTGCTGGGGCATTACACAACCCAAATGGCATGACCGTGTATTCATGTAGTCCATATCTGCACCCGAAGGCCGTCTTCCATTCCTCACCTTCTGCCATCCTCAGAAGGTAGTAGCCATTCTTCAAGTCCAACTTGGTGAACACAACAGCTTTTCCTAACGTACCTCGGAGTTCATACATCAATAGTAGAGGATACTTGCTCTTCACCGTGATTTTGTTCAGCCCTTGGTAATGTATTACCAGTCTTAATGTACCATCTGGTTTTGGCATGAAGAGGATAGGGGCTGGTGCCAAAGAACTGGATCACGACAGCTTTCCCGTTCGCAGCATGTCATTGAGAGATTCCCCACGTGCCTTAAGCTCCTTTTCCAATAACGGATAGATAGGCCCAAACGGAGGTTGAGTTCCGCATTGCAACTTGATTGTATGGTCATACTTCGAGTGCTCCGGTAACGCCTCAATCCGTTTTTGACTGAAGATATCCCCATAGTTCTTATACTCGGGGAGTAGCTTAACCGTAATGTCGGCACCTTGCTCACTAGAGAATTACACAATTCCCAATAGGTACACATTACTAGAGTCTTCAGCTAGTAACTCTTCATCGGTCATGAACACTAACCGCCCCTGCTCTGCCAGGCAGTTAGTCTTGCAGAAATCTGAGTGCCAGGTTAGTGATCCAGTCTTCCAATCTATGTCGGGGTTATGGTCTCCCAAGCAAGACATAGGTAGGTACCCATCCACCTTGGTGTCCGGCATATCTGCAACTTCAAACCGCATCTCCTTGTGGTGGTCACCTATCCTCATCTCTAATGACTTGCTATAGTGTAGACCTGACCCAGGACTGTGATTACCGCTGGCATCGCTTATCGGTACGTGTACCTTTCGTCATACACAAGGTGCCTGAGTCTGCTTAACCTATTGGCTGCTAAGCACCGGCCCAGTAGCTCCACTATCGAGTAGCAGGAGCGCTTCCGCGCTTGCCTGTCTAGCTCCTATCTTACCATCTAACTGTAATGGGGGCACCCCTAGGAAGATGGATCCCAAGGTTGCGACCGCACCAAACAACTTCAAACTTATCGCCAAAAGTTCACACAGATGTAAGAGTAAAGTAGACGGTAAAACTTAATATCGTTAAGCCTGACGCTTCACTCAATTAAGGTCTCGAGAGGATTGATTGTTGGAGTAGGAGAGTTCTCGCATAGACTTTCAGGTAGTTTTATCTTATGCCAGAAACTCCCCCATCAGTTTACTCCAACTATTCGAGCACACCCTTCTCCGCTAAGGGCGGTCCGACACGTCTCCTGACACCCCCTTCGGGCATGTATGTGTCGACCCGCTCTAGTCGGCGTTCACCATATGTGCATATCGTTTCTGCGGCGCATTTCCATTCTGCCCGCCGGAGTGAAAACCTCTGCGCATCGGGGACTTGCCAGTGGCTAACTGTCAAGACCCCTTGCTGAACTAGACTATCTATGACACCCTTCCCATGCGCGTTGATTTCTTCTTGACGCCGGAAGCTACCGTGAGCGGTTTATCTATCTACTATTTACGAGTCTCGGGCTTCCGGTGTCTTCCGCAGGGTACGGTGGTCCAGGAGTGATCCAATGGGCGCTACCCATGACCACTACCTCGGATACACCTTACCTGCGGTAGGAATCATGCTTTTAGTGTCTCTGCACTTCCCTCTCAGAGCCTATGGCGTTGGGGACATCCTTGGGCGTGGTAGGTGCAAAACGTTCCCAGTCGTCCCGGCACCACCCGGGACTACCTTCGGGACCCCCACGGTTAACTCCCGTTAACTCCGTCAGTTTTGGTCCGTTTTACTCCGAACAACTTGGAGGAGGTACTCCACCTTCCACCCTATGCCCCCTTATATATCCTGCGAACAGCTTACGGTCGACCGGACGGCAGCAACGTATACGGTGTTGCAAGCGGGTCTCCAAAGATCCTCCTTTGGTAGACTGCACACAACTACACAACCGTTTGCCCATGACGTCCGGGCCTCAAGGCGGGGCCGGAGGGGCATGATAGGAATAATGTCTTCAATTTACAGCTTCTCCGTAGCTGCGTAGCTCGCCCAATAGCATCTCCCGGAACCCCAGATTCCAGTATTATGCATGGCTTCGTGTGACAAACATTCCAGTCATTTTTCCCAAACTCCCCGAGGGACTTCGTATTGGCAGGTAGGGTAACTCAGGTCCTTGAACAGGGTAATCCAAGCCTCAAGGCAGGGTAACCCTGTTCTGAGGGTAGGGTAATCTTGTCCGGTGGACAAGTGGATTTTCTCCTGTTACCCTATCTATCCCACTTCCGGGGATAGACACACTCGGCCTTTCTCTAGTTACCCAGCCTAGCTGTGTATTGGCCCTTCATAGGTCCCTAAGTACGCTGACACCAATCTTGGGCGTAGCCATGTACCTAAATACTTGTCTCCACTAAGTCTGCTTATCTCGGAGCCCGGGCCATCGGGTCTCCGTAGGTCAAGTACTCACTTGCCTGCCGGTTCCTACCAGTTCGCCTCCGGGCTACCTGTATGGGTGTAGGTTCCGTCTGCCATAGCTCACGTATGCTGGGTCATTACACTAACTTGACCCGCAGGTGGATAGACTTGCTATGATGAGGCAAGTTGTCACGCTTCTGCCTCTTCGCTGGTCTTGGGGTCTTAGTCATCTTGGGTTAGTAAATCCTTTTAGTCTCTTGCCTTTCGCGACAAGAGCGGCCACAATGGGTCGGTAAACGTTAAGGGATTGGGATTCATCTTTTATCAATAACTAGGGTGTTTACTATCATGGCAGCATGATTTCAGGTACTAAACCCTCCTCAGGTAAACTTGAAAATAGCACCCTTTATTTGATCAAGTCCAGCCTGAACCAATTGCGCTTGTACTAAACATAACAATTTTTTCCCGCGGTGGGTAGAAGTCCGCTGTCGGACCAGTTCCAAGTGAAGCAGCCTTCCTTCCCCAATGACGAGCGTCTCTGCGAGCAGGACCTCACCCAGCCTCAACCGAAATAATGTCCTATGACTTGCCCATCCAGCTAAGGAAATCCTGAAAGAAATACATATAACTAGAACAAAGGAAATAACCAGAAACCCAACAAAGGAGAGATGGCCCAGCCCACCGCGCACGGCCCACAACATCTACCTGCCCACACCACCTGGGTGTAGTCAGTATCAGGGTCGTTTATGCAGTAGAAGGGTACTTACCCATCTCCGAAGCCACCTCCGTGGCTCATGTCCATCTATCCCTCAGGGGTCTATGGCTGGGGGTTAATAAGGTTACACCTTAAACAGAATGGGTTCTTGCCTATTCCGAGCTGTCAGTATCAACCTCCATGATCTGAGGCGATGCCTGATGGACTTCAAGTATCTTTGATGAGGAAGCCAGAGGGGGCCCTTGAATGCGCTTTAGTCGCTTGTCCATTTCTGCGGGCTCACTTACTAGCGCTGACCGTTTCAACCCATGGGCCTGTTTGGATGAACTAATAACTGGGGCCGTCACGGTACACTTTCTCCAAAAGTGACCTGTTTGACCGCACTTGGTGCACTGGTTGTGCTTCCTCCGGCGTTCGGTCAAAGTCGACAGGATTTCCTTATGCACTATTGTATGCTCAGAAGTCGCCAACTTTGCCTGTCTCCCCACCTTGAAATTAGTAGGTTTGGCAGACCTCTGGTTTGGTCTGCCCGAACCTTTTTCCTTCTTCTTGAACCTGCCCGATGTCGAGGGTCTATCGTCCTTCTTCTTAGCGGGTTGAGACCGGGGGGCTGGGTGGATGACGCGGTTGCTGAACCGGTGGTTGTCCTCCAGCATGTGGCCGACCTCCCGAAGAAGATCAAGGTACTCGTTCAGGTCGGTGAGATGGGGCTCCTTAAGTGCCCCTGCATTCTGAACCTCTTGTGTGATGCCTGATCGAACCTTGTCTTGTATCTGTACTGGATCTGTGTAGCTAAGCTTATACATATAATCAATTACCTTATCCAGGTACTCATCAATGTGATAGGGCTTCATCACAAGGTCTCACCACTCAAGAAGGGATCGATCTCGCTCGGCCTGGTCTCCGCCGAAACTTCGTTCCAGCCGTTCTCGGAACCCTTTCCATGTCTGTAATGGGTTGCTGTCTTTAACAGGGACCCCAGTGCGCTTGGCGGCTTTCTTGTTAATGTGCACATGGAATCCCATATACCATGCCCGGGCGGAGTCTTCGCGAAGGGGGATCACCAAGTTTACCTTATCCATGTCGGTTAACTTGCAATCCGTAAAGTAGTCAAATTTGACCTCTACTAAGGAGAAGAAGCTCGCGAGTTCTGTAACTTTACCCTTGAATGGAGGGATACCACTCAGCTTCTCTGACTTCTTCTGCCGGTCTCTTGGTGTTGGCCTAGAAGCCGAACCAGTACCCCTCAGGGCTCTCACCACCCTCTTGGCCCGGCGATCCCACCGTTGTTTCTTCTTATCGCTCCAGTCATCCTTACGAGGACCGACGAAGGGGGTCAAATCCGCAAGAGAATCTCCACCGTCATCATCATCCGAGCTGTCATGGTCAGAGTCCCCTGGATCTCCCCCTGCTCCCACCGTACCACGTCCAGGTATGGTATTTCCGTCCCCACTACCTCCGGTGTTCCCACCTTGGGATTCCCGGGGTCTATCGTACCCATCAAACCCTTCCTCCTGGCCATCCTGGTTACCATCCTCTGGGGGGTTAGCCCCTGATGGTCCTGATGCCGGTGGTGGAACAGGGTGTCGCCCACTCTCAGGAGTTGGGTTTGGCGCCATCTGTGTTATCCGCAGAAAAGACTGTAACTCTGGACAACTCAAGGGTTGCATCAGGGGGCCAGCATGCCTCCATGACCCACAGTACCCACATGTTGGTCGTACATCTCCTTCCCTCTGCCTCCTTCTATGTCTCACCGGGGTCCGTGGTCCCTTCCTACACCCATAGGAGTGGTAATGAATCCACCCCATCCGGGTCTCTTCCGACTTACAGCCTGATAGACCAAACTCGTCTTGGCTGTCCGAATCGCCACTTGTGATGTTGGGGAGAGGGGCGGGAAGACTTGGCTTCAAGGGTGCCATGGGGACGACCGGCACCCAAGGAACGGAGCGAGCAGGCATCCCAGGTCCGGGGATCGGAGTCCCTCGTGACGGAGGCATGGGTGTTTGCTCCTCCTGGCCTCTTGCCTGTTCAAAGAATCCAGATGAGGCTGCGCGCAGTGGCTGGAACCCTGGGGTAGCCGATACTGCTGGTAGGAATGCTGTAGCAGGGAAGGTATCTGGAGTGGGCAACGAAACTGTCAGAGGTGTGGGTCTTGGGACGGCGATGGGAGGTACGGGAGTTGCAACTGAAGGTGTTGCGGGGAAAGTGTTTGGAGCCGGGGTCGGATGAGGAGTAGGGTCAGGTGTATCTGGTGCCGCGATGCCCTTCGGTTTGGACGTCCTTTTCCTTCCTCGACATCCATCAGTTGGCCTGACCGTTGGGCTACCCGACCTACTGCGGGCAATTGAGGGGAGGACCGACAGGGAGCCTGTAGATGCTCTTGAGAAGGAGGAGGTATAGCTGTAGCCCTTACCTTTCAGGCTTTCCAACATCCGTATACCGATTGGGCTCAGGTATGCCGTCCACTGGTCATCTCCGGCTCTCATGGCCAACTCCATGCTGAAGTTCTTGGGCTTGGTATGGACGAGCGGGAGTGGGGGCGCGGTCTCTAACATCAGTACATCATTCTCAGCATCAATACTATACCCTCCTTCAAAAGCCTTTTCCAAGGCTGCCATCCGCGTCTTCAATGCCTGCTGATCCCTTATCATCCCCAGGTATGCCTCCAGCTGCACCTTCATCGATTCCACCGCTGCCGTGGTGATCTGTGTTCAGAACACCTGCTGCTGGTGGGTGTTCCAGTTCTTCAGTTCCCGCTTCGCTTCCTCAATCGACTGGGATACTTTCCGGACGATGTAAGGTTTAATGAATTCGCGTGAGAACTCGCCAAAGGGGACCCCGTGGCGTGGGGGAGGGAGCATGTTGTGGACAAGGGTAGGGTCTTGGAAAAATGAGAGTGCCGCAGGTGGAGGGTCTGTAATCAGGAGGTCAAGACATTCAACGAGTAACTGAATAAGAGGGGCCTCCAAGAGCAGCTGGTGGCCGTCCCAGTCAATACCGCGAACATCCGCAAAAACCGACGCACAGAACGTGTTGGCGGTGTTCTCGTCAAGGTCAAGGTCTGAATCCGAGTTGGATTCAATTCTGGGTCAAAGTTCGGTACTGGCCATTGCGCTTTCCACCCTGTGCTACTTGTTCTAGACAAGGTTACTAGTATTCATGCAAGGTTAGTGCCGAAGGTTGGAAACAATTAATCAGGAGAGGAGTTAAGTGGGGAGCTCGCTTAATGATATACTGTAACAGGGTACCCCTAGGAAGATGGATCCCAAGGTTGCGACCGCACTGAACAACTTCATACTTATCGTTAAAAGTTCACACTTATGTATGAGTTAAGTAAACGGTAAAACTTAATATCGTTAAGCCAGATGCTTCACTCAATTAAGGTCCCGAGAGGGTTGATTGTTGAAGTAAGAGAGTTCTCGCATAGGCTTTAAGGTAGTTTTATCTTATGCCAGAAACTCTCCCATCAGTTTACTCCAACCGTTCGTGAACACCCTTCTCCGCTAAGGGTGGTCCGGCACGTCTCCTGGCACAGCCTTCAGGCATACATGTGTTGACACACCATAGTCAGCGTTCACCTTATGCGGTGGTTGTTTCTGGGATCCATTTCTATTTTGCCCACCGCAGTGAAAACTTCTGCGCATCGGTGTCTTGCCAGTAGCTAACAGTCAAGGCACCTCATGAACTAGACTATCTATGACACCCTTCCCATATGCATTGATCTCTACTTGACTCCGGAAGGTACCGTGAGCAGTTTATCTATTTACTATTTATGGGTCCTGGGCTTCCGGTGTCTTCCGCAGGACACGGTAGTCCGGGAGTGATCCAATGCGCGCTACCCATGACCTCTATCTCGGATTCACCTTACCCGTAGTAGGAATCATACTTTTAGTGTCTCTGCACTTCCCTTTCAGAGCCTATAGCGTTGGGGACACTTTCGGGCTTGGTAGGCGTAAAACTCTCCCTGTCGCCCCGGCACCACCCCGGACTACCTTCGGGACCCCCACAGTTAACACCTGTGAACTCCGTCAGTTTTGGTCCGTTTTGCTCCGAACAACTTAGAGGGGGTACTGCACCTTCCACCCTATACCTTCTTATATATCCTGCGAACAGCTTACAGTCGACCGGACGGCAGCGACGTATACAGTGTTGCTAGCATGTCTCCAAAGATTCCTCTTTGCTAGACTGCACACAACTGCACAACCGTTTGCCCATGACGTCCGGCCCTCAGGGCGGGGTCGGAGGGGTATCATAGGAATAATGTCTCCAATTTACAGCTTTACCGAAGCTACATAGCTCAGCCAATAGCATCCCCCTGAACCCCAGATTCCAGTATCATGCATGGCTTTGCGTGACAAACATTGCAGTCAATTTGCCCGAACTCCCCGCGACACTTTGTATTGAAAGGTAGGGTAACTCAGGACTTTGGGCAGGGTAACCCAAGCCCCAGGGTAGGGTAACCTGATCCCGTGGGTACGGTAACCTTGTCCAGCCGACAAGATAACATTTCCCTGTTACCCTGTCTATCCCGTCGCTAGCGATAGACATTTCTGACCTGTCTCCAGTTACCCGGCCTAGCTGAGCAAGCGCCCCTTCAGACGTCCCTAAGTATGCTGACATCACTCCCGGGTCTATCCAGGTGCCTAACTCCCTGATCAGCCAATTCTGTTCATTCTCGGAGCCCAGGCCATCGAGTCTCCGTAGGTCAAGTACTTACTTGCCTGCCGGTTCCTACCAGTTCGCCTCCTGGCTACCTGTATGGGTATAGGTTCCGTCTGCCATAGCTCATGTATGCTGGGTCGCTACACCGGGACCTGCTAACAAGGTCATATGCGAAATATTTGCTTAACCCCATAATCTCTAATAAGGTCACGCGTAAAATCATACCTTAACCCCATGATCTCTAATGAGATCACATGTGACCTCTCTTCCTTACTTCTGTCACCTAGCTAGCACTCCTCCAGCCAGGTCGTGATATTAGCTCCCCTCTTCCATCAGTCTGAGTCCTATCAGGCTACCCGTACCATTGTCCCCCACCACTTCCAACATCCAATGGGCCATCTTACTGATCTATCTCTTTATTTCCCACAAGAGCAATTCCATGCTCTTAATCCGCCTCTCCTTCTTCCTCATCTCTTCTCAAAGTGACCTGACGTTTTGTTCTGCCAGTCCTGCCCTTACTCTTTCTGCGATTGCCTCTCATTCTAATCACACTCCTTGCCTCTCACCCCCTTTCTTCTCCTTTCATAGTTCACTGATCTCTGCCTTCAGAGTCTCCTCACTGTCTGTGCTATCTGCCACCATTCCCTTGCAACCTTCCAGGAAGTCGGCTTTAGTGGTGGTTGGACTTGATTCTCCATTCCCAGTGTAATTCGGCGCCGATTGCTCTCTGCTCATAGGGGTTTTTGTTCTTTCTGCCCTCCTCCCTCTCTTTGCTTCATCCCAAAAGTGTGTTCTAGGTATTCAACCAATACTACTAGTTCAGACTCTTATGAGCTCAACGGGCTGGGCTTTGGAGGGGTGTGGTAGCTCCGTTGAGGCTAGAAGTCTGAGCTGAATTTGGAGCTTGTATGTACTTGGCACTCATCATTGTAGCATCCTGTGAACGATACCCACCAGTGTTCTTTTTGTTCCGTGAGGTGCAGTAGTGGCGGATTTGTCCGGTTTGTCTATTTGTGATCATTTTGTTGCATTTTAACTGTAGTTTCCTACTCTGGGCTTGTCAGAGTAATATTCCGATACCAGTTGAACTATTTGGAGTATGTGCGTGAAGTTTGTAGCTGGGAACCACTCTCAGTCGTGTTCAGGTAGTTAATAAGTCCACTTGGCATGGCCCTGAAGTTTACCATAGTACAAGCATTAGTCAATTATCTAGTCGAGCTTGTATTCCTCTTCTCTGTTTATGCGAATGGGCACAGTGGGAAGTTTTTTCTGTGAAGGAAAAGAGTTTTCTTGGTAGGGTTTGTGGAGGCTACTGTGGAATGTTGGATGAGTTATTTTCCTTGGGGCAGAGAGGTTGAGTTTGTATGCTCTCAGTCCAACCCCTTCAATTATCTTAAATGATTCACATTTCTTGTAGTCCAGTTTCTTTGAAGGCCTCGTAGTATGAATATTGTGTGGTATCGACCACATCTTGTTGTTCATTGCCAGCTTCAGGTCCAACTGTCAGTTCTTATCACTCTTTTCCTTTTGACTCATTTGCACTAGAGTCATTCTAATGGGGGCACCCCTAGAAAGATAGATACCAAGGTTGCCACCGCACCAAACAACTTCAAACTTATCGCCAAAAGTTCACACAGATGTAAGAGTAAAGAAAAGGGTAAAACTTAAGATCATTAAGCCTGGCGCTTCACTCCATTAAGGTCTCAAGAGGATTGATTGTGGGAGTACGCGAGTTCTCACATAGACTTTTCAGGTGGTTTTATCTTATGCCAGAAACTCCCTTATCAGTTTACTCCAACTATTCGAGCATAGCATTCTCCACTAAGAGTGGTCCGACACGTCTCCTAGCACACCCTTTAGGCATGCATGTGTTAACACACTCTAGTTAGCGTTCACCTTAGGCGGTAATTGTTTGTGCGGTGCATTTCTATTTTGCCCGCCAGAGTGAAAACCTCTTCACCTCGGTGTCTTGCTAGTGGCTAACAGTCAAGACACCTGATGGGCTGGACTATCTATAACCCCCTTCCTATGTGCATTGATCTCTACATGACCTGGTGAGCTACCAAGAGTGACTTATCTATCTACTATTTACGAGTCTCGTGCTTCCTGTGTCTTCCGCAGGATAGGGTGGTCCAGGAGTGAACCAAGCGGTGCGACCCATGACCACTACCTTGGATCCACCTTACCCATTGTAGGAATCGTGCTTTTCATGTCTCTGCACTTCCCTTACAGAGCCTATGGCGTTGGGGCCACTTCCAGGCTTGGTAGGTGTAAAACTCTCCCGGTTGCCACGGCACCACCTGGGACTACCTTCGAGACCCCCACGGTAAACTCCTGTTAACCCTGTCAGTTTTGGTCCGTTTTACTACGAACAACTTGGAGGAGGTACTCCACCTTGCACTCTATGCCCCCTTGTATCTCCTGCGAACAGCCTATAGACGACCGGATGGCAGCGACGTATACAGTGTTGCGAGCAGGGCTCCCAAGATTCAGCTTTACCAGACTGCACACAACTACGTAACCGTTTGCCCATGATGTCCGGGCTTCAGGGCTGGGCCGGAGGGATATGATGGTAATAATGTCCCCAATTTACAGCTTCTTCGGAGCCGTGTAGCTTGCCCGACAGCATCTCCTGGAACTCCAGATAACACTATTGTGCATGGCTTCACAGGACAAACATTCCAGTCATTTTTCCCGAACTCCTCGAGGGACTTCATATTGAAAGGTAGGGTAACTCAGGACTTTGGACAGGGTAACACGAGTCTCATGGCATGGTAACCTGAACCTGAGGGTAGGGTAACCTTGTCCGGTGGACAAGATGACTTGTCCCCGTTACCCTGTCTATTCTGTCGCCGGAGATAGACTCTTTTGACCTTTCTCCAGTTACTCAACCTAACTGAGTGACTGCCCCTTCAGTGGTCCCTATGTATGCTGACACCACTTCCGGGTGTACCCCGGTACGTAAGTACCTGGCCAGCTGATTCTGTTCATCTCGGAGCCCAGGCCAGCGGGTCCCCACTGGTCAAGTGCTTACTTGCCTGCCGGTTCTTACCGGTTTGCCTCCGCGCTACCTGTATGGGTGCAGGTTCCAACTGCCATAGCTCATGTATGCTGGGTCATTACAGTCATTTCGTCTTGCAAGATGTCATGTCTCTTTATCAAATCTGTGGCTTGGGTTATCTTTCTTGATACTTGGTATTCTACTAGATCCAACTATGGGTCATATCCATAACTTGCAAGGAAGGGTGTTATCTTGATTGTTTCTCCCTTATCCATTGTTGTAGGCGAATCCTGCTGTGGATAAGAATTAAGTCTAGCCATTCTGTTGGTAGTTGATATAGGCTTATAGATGTTGTTCTAATATGGCATTCATTCGTTCAGTATGTCTATTCCTTTATGGGTGGAAGGCTATGCTCAAGTGTCTGCTGACACTTAATTGTCATATGATTTCTTTCTATACCTCTAATGTAAATAGTGATCCTCTATCAGAAGTGATATTTTTCAGTAGTCCATGCTGTCTAAAGACTTGGTCTTTAAGCAGGTTGAAGAATTGTGGTGCTACCATATCCACCCTCCATAGTATAAAGTGTGCCATTTTTGTAAGTCTATTGATAATGACCCATATACCATTATAGCTATTCAATCCAGGTAGTCCTATTATGAAATCCATTGCTGTAGATTGCCTTGGTCTTCCAGTAGTTTCGTGAGACTTGAATAGCCTATAGAGTATGTGTTTAATCATTTTTATTCCTTGACATGTGTCACAATTCTCTACATATTATTTGATATTATCACACATCAATGGCCAGTAGTATGATGGTTGAATCAATGCTACCATTTTAGCCATTCCACCATGTCCCACTTGTAGGATATAATGATTTCTTCTTATCGTTTTTATTTTTAAAGCTTCCTTGCCAGTGAGCGTTATCTTGTTATCGTACTATAGTTGTCTGTTTTCTTTCCAGCATAGCCTGCACACTATGTTTATGTATTTGTTTCTGGCCTCTCTTCAGGGCCTACTTTATCTCTTTGATTTCTGGGTTATGGGCACTGCTTTATGTTATCTATTCTTCATATTCTTGTTTCTTGAACGTTCACATAGTTATTTTGTTTCACGATTCATATCCGCTATCTTTGTCTTCTTCTTTTTGGAAATGTTTTTCCTTCAGAAGATATATCCTTTGTTGTTCCAACCATGTTTCTTATTTGGTGGAAAAGTCTTCCTTTCTTTCCCTCAATGCATCTGGCTTTCCTGCTTCTTTGTCTAGTTGGTATTCTATTTGGAAATGCTACTGGCTTAATGTCTTGCTCCATCTGATCTGTCGTCCATTGAGTTCCATACTGGTAGTAAACCCTAGTAGGTTCTTGTGGTCCAGGATGACACCGATCACATGCTGACTTCCTAGCGTGTACTTCCTCCAGTCCTTGAGCACTTGAACTATAGCTAATGGTTCTTTATCATAAACGTAATAGTTTTGCACTACCTTAGACATTGTTTTTGATTGAAATGGGACTGATCTCTATAGTCTGTCCTCACTTAGTTGTAAGAGAATGCTGGAGCATACATAGCTGGATTCATCTGTCTCCCTTATGATGGATAGTAAGGGGTTGAAGTGCCATGGTATTGGTGTTCTAGTAAGTTGTCTTCTCATATTGTTGAATGCTTGTTGTTCCTTTTTGCCTATTCTCACTTTATCCCTTTTCTTGTTATATAGTAGAGGGGTTTAGCCACCCAGCTAAATCCTTCTATAAATCTTCGGTAAAAGTTGCAAATGCCCACCAAGCTCTACACTCCCGTGACACCCTTTGGTGCCTTCCAGTTATCAATACCTGCTGTTTTGACTTGATCAGCTCATACCCCATCTGAATTGATAATAAATCCTAGGTATTCAACCTTGTTCATATAGAAGTCACATTTCTGATGTTTTAGTTTGACCTTGGCTTCTCGCAATATGTGCAACACATTTCAGATATCTCAGTGGTATTGTTCCATGTTGTCTGAATAGATAAGTATATTGTCTAGGTAGATGATACAGCATCTATCTAGGTATTTGCTCAACTTGAAGTTCATCCACTATTGGAATATTGCTGGTGTATTTGATAATCCAAAGGGTATAACTAGGTGATCATATAGTCTGGATCATCTCCTGAAAGCCATCTTCTACCTGTCTCCTGCAGCTAATCTTGTGTTGTGATATGTATTGTTGATATCCAACTTCGTATATTATTTGGCCCATCCTAGAGGGTCCCATGCTCTATCCATCAGTCATGAAGGGTACCTGTCTTTTAGTGATACCACGTTCAGCCCCCAGAAATCCACACACTGTCTCCGTTTCCTATGTTTCTTCTTAATGAATAAGATGAGTGCCGCTATTGAGGAGGACAATGTTCTGATCCCATATCCTTCCAGGGTCTTTTAGACGTATTTGCTTAGTGCTTTCAACTCTTCATCCCTTAATGGGTAGAGTTTCATGAAAGGCACTGACTTTCCTTCCTCTGCCTGGATCTGGTAATCTTCACTTTTGGGTTCGAGAGAATTCGTTCTTTCATTTTCGACGAATATGTTGAGATAATCATGATATTCCTTTGAGACCAGTTGCCACAAAGTCATCTTTTTGATTTTGGCTTCCTCTTTTCCCGTTAGCCACATGCTGATCATTGATGCTTCTGCAATAGTTGGTTGATCTTCTTCTTTGTCCGATTGAAGTATTCCCGGCTATTCCCACATCCATTATAGTTGACTGAAGGCTTTTGCTAATATGAAGGCTATGCTCAAAGGTTTCTCCTCTGTCATTTTGGTGGGATTACTATATGGAATTCCTCAGCCAGTACTTCTAAATCCATTCTCACCTCTTTTTATCTTGTTCAGGTTCTGCACTTCTTGCATTTCCCTGGTATCCATATTTTCGATAATCATGTAGGCTGTGCGATTGTCCTTTTAGATCAGATAGTTCTCGTCTGTCAGGTTTATTAGTAGGACTTGTACCTCACCCCTATAGTCCACATCTATTACTATGGCATCTGTGGTAATCCAAAAACGGGTACCTATACCCCTGCCTAGAGCAAGTCATGCATAGATTCCTACGGAAAGTCCTACTGCAATTCCTGTACATATCATCATTTGTCCTCTGGTGGGGACTGTCATATCTTTCATGCTGTATAGGTCTTACTCTGCAGCCTTCATAGATCCTCAGGTTGGTTTTTTGGCATCCAGGTGTAACACTTGTACCCTTATGCCTTCATCTTGTGAGATCAGTTCTTGTTTGTTGTCCATATGGAGAGTCGGTGTCCTCAAGTTTCCTCATATTGCTTGTTCTTCGAAAATCACCTCAAACATTGGGGAAGTCTCCAGGCACCACTGCATGCATACTTCACTGCTGTAGTTGATTGAGCCTTTTTCTATGTGATTCTATCTCCATTACTGCTTGCGCAGTGTGGGTGTGTAGTAATGCATTGCTCTTCTCCCCCTTGACCACATATATGTCTTTTGATTTCTTTATCTTTTTCAGGAGTAATCTATGCATTTCGCAGAACTCTCTGTCAATAAAATTCACAGTTGCTCCTGAATCAAGGATCATGTTCGTTTCCATGTCCTTGTTTGTTGTACATAGCTTTATCTTAATCATAAGATATTGGTTGTCGTTATCATAACTATCAGTATTGTTGATTGTTGCCTGGGTGTTTTTCACTGTTGATACCTGTATGACGCTGGGGTGTTTGCCTTGTTCATTCTCCCTCAGACCACTCTTTTCTGTGGACTTTACTCATCTAAGGTCTCCTACTTATTACTCCTCTCTCTCACCTCTATTTCTTGGATTTTCATTTCTTTTCATCAACAATCTTTGATAATATGTCTCTTCAATCCACCACGAATGTCCCTATTTTCCGTTCTCCTCTTTTGGTATTCTTCGTTGGATAGTCTTTGGAACCACCTGTTCCTTCTTCTAACTGCATTTATATCTATACAGTCCTAGGCCTGTGATGGCCTGGGCATACTTGGTGGCCTATAGATACTATTGTTGTTTTATTGTAGGGTTTGGCATATCATTTCTGCCACTCTCCTTGGGAGATGCTGGACCAGGCTGATCTTATCCTCTTTGTTAATACTCTATACTGCAAAGTTCTCTGTTGTCGAGTACATATGGTCTGAGTTTTTCCAAGCTTTTTGAAGCCTTTCATTGCTAGCCCCTAGCAGAGTATGGAATTCTAACTTGTTGTCGTATTCCACTTCCACTACTATTATGCAGAACTTGTACCAAAAGTCAGAAAGGTTATCCTTCTCTTGCTTCATCCTGTCAAGTTTGAGTTGAGCAGTTTCCTTGGCATTCCAGTCTCCAAATTTTGTTTGAAGGGTTTCCTTAAACTCTACCCAGGTTGCCCATTCTCTCTCCCATCTATTCTCCACATAGCGCAGAATACCTTGACCAGTGACTTCTCTCACAAGATATCCTGCATGGTCTATCTTTATTGTGTCTTTACTCCCACTGTACACCTTGACCTTGAGGTACTATTCCAGTTAGCTCAGGAATACCTATAGTTTCTCCTAGTCTCCCTCAAAGAGATCTGGTTCTCCTGCTTTGAGCCTTGATTCCAGGTGCGTGTTGATGGCTCGCAGGAATCTGGTTATTTAATCTTCTGACATCATTAGAGCTTGCATAGTAAGTCCTGTCAGCAGTGCTGGTACTGCTGCTACAGCCATTCTTAGTGGTCGTGGTGTTCCTTCAGGGGAACTGTCTGGTGGTGAAGTTTGTTCTGGTGTGACTAGGCTTGCAGCTCTTGAGTGTTGGTTTGCACCTTCTCCTGGTACGTTGTGTATTCATCCTAGGTCTAAGATGTTATTGATAATATCTACATCTCCTTCATTACCTTATGTGAACTGCGGGTTCTGAGGAGTTGCTGTCTTGCTGTCATTCAGTATCGCAGAAGAGGCAAACGAAATATTCCTGTTTCCCACTACTCATTGTATGCGCAACAGGTAACAACATTCATCTTCTAAACTGTAATGCACTGTATCCAAGAGCTCCTCGAGTCTCTTCACTATATCTTAGTATTCTCATATAAGAATTGGTTTCTTACCAGCTCCAAGAGTCCTGATCTTTATATAGCCCAATTAGTCTGCTTAGCAGATAGGTTCTTGACTCTATGTCTTGTCTATATAGTAGAATGGTTTAGAGCATAAAGATTTTCGTATTGTAAGCAGCGTAAAGTTGTAGATAGGAAATAACAATAAATGGCTGCATGAAGAGCTAATCTATCTGTGAAAACCTGCACTTTATATAGGCCTCTTCCTACAACCCTAACCCTGCCCTGACCCTTAATGCAGTGCAGGTGCAAAATCAATTATAACATCATATGACCCAACTGGGTCATGTGAGGAAAACATAAAACAATCCTATGACCTCTAAACCAGGTCATATGTGAAACATAAACAAGTCTGTCTTGCCAGTCAGCCTTACCAACCGTTGTAATGTCACCTATGGGGAAGTAACAAAAGACATATCAGAAGAACCACACAAACCAAAAAACAACAAATATGTACCATAGGGAAAGGAAAGAACTAATAAAAAAGTATGATGTTAGATTAAGTATGTGGGAGTGGTGTAGGGGGGAGGGCATACAACTGTGAAGAAAGGTTCTCAGTCAACAGTAGACTTGCAACCATGTAGAGTCATACAGATGGTCGAGGTTGGTGGATCTTGGCTGGGGGGGGAGAGTGTTCGAGGAGGTAGCAGGCTTGGTGGAGGGCTGAGAATAATGACGGAAGACCATTCAGAATCACTAATGTCTTCTGGTAAACATTCCTCAGTAGAAACCCTCTCTCAATCGATTACTAGCAGATAAGGAGTCGCAGAAATGGTAATAATGTTTGTCTGCACACAAGTAAGCTAGGGAGTTGTAGATGTAGGATGTGAGGAGATGGTGGTAGTGGGTTGGCGCTTTGCTTTTGTAGCTGCTTTCCAAACAGGGACTGGGATACTTCCTACTCCTTTCCCACAAGTTTCGGAAATCTTTTTTTGTACATCTTTAGTAATACGTACATCATGTAGCTTGATCAGTACTGCCCCATCAAGTACTCTTACTTCACTAAGCTTTCGCCGGTCTGTGTCATTGTAGAGCTTGTCGCCGCTTTGCACCCTTAGGCTTTGCTCATGCCAAAGTTTATTACCAGCAATTTCTGCCTTCAGCTGATGGCTGAGAGAGCGTATTATTCCCTTGACTGGATCAATTGTGGAATCCATATTATTGATCATGAGGTTTGCAAGGAGGTCCCCTACAGCCACAACCTGGTAGCATATCTTGGGACTCCCAGTAGGCTTTTTTATCATACCAAGTGTATCATGTCACCTCTCAACTTGGAGGTTGAGTTTCCACAGCACCCGGCATACATTGAGAGGGTGGATCCCAGTAGCCGAGAAAGATTGGCATATATTGTGTTCTATGAAGGTTGCATAACGAGCTTCGGTCAGGAAAGAAATAAAGATCGACATCTTAATTCTGTAAAGGTTTTGACCAGAGCGAATATAGTTGTCAACTGCCAGGCTATAAAAATACTAGTAGGGGCTGAATAGGCCTACATCAAGCGGTTGGAGTAAGTGAGTCAAGTGGGGGGTAGGCAGAGAAGTAACATATTATTTGAAAAGTGTAAAGATACAAATTCAAAAGTAATATTGGATCCATGGCTATCAAATATGAGGAGCCAGGAGAGATCACTATATCTTGCCTGACTCTCAGGAATGAAAAACCTTCGCAATGACTCTAGTGCCAATTGGTCATCGGTTGTAACGACCCAGCATATAGGAGCTATAACAGCTGGAACCTACACCAATACAGGTAGCCAGGAGACAAACTGGTAGGAACCAGCAGGCAAGTAAATGCTTGACCTATGGGGACCCGATGGCCAAGGACCCGAGTTGAACAGAATTAGCTAGCAGGGTACTTAGGTACCAGGCTACACCCGGGAGTGGTGTCAGCATACATAGGAACCTTGGAAGGGGCAGTTACTCAGCTAGGCTGAGTAACTGGAGAAAGGTCAGACATGTCTATCTCTGGTGACGGAATAGATAAGGTAACAGGGAAAGGTCAACTTGTCTACCAGACAAGGTTACCCTACCCTCAGGATTAGGTTACCCTGTCCAAAGTCCTGAGTTACCCTACCTTTCAATACAAAGTCCCTCGAGGAGTTCAGGAAAAATGACCGCAATGTTTGTCACATGAAGCCAAGCATAATAATGGAATCTGGGGTTCTGCGAGATGCTATTGGACAAGCTACACAGCTCCAAAGAAGCTGTAAATTGGAGACATTATTCCTATCATACCCCCGCGTCCCCGCCTTGAGGCCCGGACATCATGGGCAAACAGTTGGGTAGTTGTATGTTGTCTAGAAAAGAGGAAGCTTTTGAGACCTGCTTCCAACACCATATACATCGCTGCTGTCCGGTCGACCCTAAGCTGTTTGCAGGATATAGAGGCGGGCATAGGTTGGAAGGTGGGGTACCTCCTCCAAGTTGTTTAGAGTAAAACGGACCAAAACGGATAGCGTTAACGGGAGTTAACCGTAGGGGTCCCGAAGGTAATCCTGAGTAGTGCTGGGGCGAGCGGGAGAGTTTTACACCCACCAAGCCCGAAAGTGTCCCCAATACCATAGGCTCTGTAAGGGAAGTGCAGAGACACTAAAAGCATGATTTCTACCACAGGTAAGGTGGATCCAAGGGAGTGGTCATGGGTAGTGCCTATTGGGCTACTCCCAGACCATCATATCCTACCGATGACACCAGAAGCCCGAGAATCGTAAATTGTAGATGGATAAACCTCTTGCAGTAGCTTCTGGGGTCATGTAGAGATCAACACATATGGGAAGGGTGTCATGGATAGTCCAGTTCATCAGGAGTCTTGACTGTTAGCTACTAGCAAGACACCGATGCAAAGAAGTTTTCACTCTGGCAGGCAAAATGGAAATACGCTACAGATATGCTAAATGCATAAGGTGAACACTGACTCGAGTGTGTTGATACACACATACCCAAAAGGTGTGCCAGGAGACATGTTGGACCACTCTTAGCAGAGAAGGGTGTGCACGAATAGTTGGAGTAAACTGACGGGGGATTTTCTGGCATAAGATAAAACTGCTTGAACATCTATGCGACAACTCTCCTACTCCAACAATCAATCCTCTCGAGACCTTAATTGAGTCAAGCGTCAGGCTTAACGATATTAAGTTTTACCGTTTACTTTACTCTTACATTTGTGTAAACCTTTGGCGATAAGTTTGAAGTTGTTCAATACGGTCGCAACTTTGGGATCCACCTTCCTAGGGGTGTCCCTGTTACATCGGTCTAGCACTTGGGCAAGTAGCTAAACTGATATTGTTTTTCCTTTTCCATTAAATTCTTATACCATCTCATGCAATGTCCAGCACCCTTGTTAATTATGAATAGTGACATAACAGTTCCACCACTCCCAACCATCTCAATGACTGTGACAACTTCCTATTTTCCCATTATGAGTGACTCTGGGGTTCCACCTACTACACGAGCAGAGGACCTTAGCTCACGAGGCCAACCCTATTAGAAATCCCTTTTCATCCATATTGTATATCTGGAACTCTTGCAGGCCATGCCCTCCTATGAGACTTCTAAGTTTGGAAAAATAAGCTCGTATAACCTCCAAATCTCTAGAGTATGCATGCTGTCGCTCCAGCTGGCTGCTGAGCTTCAATGCTAGGTTGGGGTGCCATTAGAGAAACATGGTAATCGAGTTCTTGCCCAGTGAAGGGGGAGTGTCTTCTGTTTGCTTAAATTCTAAGTGAATAGCCATATCCTTAACCATGTCAAGATGCGGTGGAAAGCCAATATCATTCTGGGTGAAGCATCATTTCACAATAGCATTCTCCTCCAGTCTTGTGAGATGCTGCTGTTCCTTATAGGCAGCAGCTCAAGCAAGGGTTATTCTAGCAAGTTGATAGTATAGTGTTCACAAGTTGACCTCAAAAGCCTCACTTGCAGTGGCCACATTTGGTTCTTTACCTGATTGAATTACTCACATTGCTTGCTGTAGGTATTCCTTGTATCCTGAATCAGACTTCCTGGATAGTGCTATTGTGTTTGTAGTTGTATTGATCGCTTAGCTGATGTGAGAGCGGGGTTATACATCCTCAGAATGCCTCATTTCGGTTGATTGCACCTCATGTCACATCTGGATATTGTGTCACTTCCCATTAATTGACGGTAGGCCCATCTCATAACATCAATCATACATCCTGTGCAAAAGATAAATAAAATGCAAAAGATAAATTAAAACGTAAACAAGCCATATGACCTACTATCGAGGTCATGTGCAAAATGTAAATGAGTCTATCTTGCCAGTCAACCTTGCCGACATGTCTAGACCTCTTCCATGACATCAATCGTACATTATGTGCGAAATGCAATTTAAACATATACGAGTCCCATGACTTGCTAACGAGGTCATGTGTGAAATCATCACTTAACCCCATGACCTTTAAGAAGGTCATGTGCACAACTTGTTCCTCACTTCCATCACCTGGCTAGCACTCCTCTAGCCAGATCATGACATATAGAAAGAGATACAACTATTACTAATTCTTGGTAAATGTCACAGCTCTCCAGTCAGGGGATGACAGCATTGTAGTTTTGGTTGCATATATGGGAGCATGAATTAGGCAGTTGCATAGCTGGTAGATTGGTTGCTTAGCTGAGGTTCTACATAATAGAACCTCATAGAAACTGATGGAAGATTGTTGCTACACATGAGCAAGGGGTTAGGGGTGTTCGGATTTGTGATCGAAGGAGTTTTCCTTTGTTATTTAAACAGGTATACCTCTTGGTAGATTACTTTTCTTATACGAACTTGTAATTTTGTACCTACACCTGTGCTTAGGAATTACATCTTTGTTTCTTCTTCACATCCCCAGAACCTGTGACCCCTGGCCCTAAATCCTGAAACCCCATCTCTGATCTCTCCAAGCCTCGACACAAACACATCTTGTTTGTACACCTGCCACTGACTCTCCTCCTAACTACCATGGTGTGCCTCAGACTATCTGTCCCTGATCCTGCATAGACCCTGTCCATTACAGTAAAATGGAAAGGACACTCTGAGTATGAGACCAGGTAGAAGCTACTATAGTAAGTAGAAAATGTAGCGCAATTGGTGAATAAATAGTGCAATACCAATAGGCTAGATGATCAACTCCATCTTATAATAAACTACATAATAGTAGCCTGGAGCCCAATGCTACCCAAGATACTAAGACTACAACCAGATAGTAATAGTGAAATACAAGACAGGTTTTGCGCAGCCCATTTGGAGAGTGATTTTGAGAGCAGCAAAGATGAAAATAAAGTATTTACTAAGGAGCTGGATTACTAGACTTAACTAGGAAAATTCTACTATCCAACAGTCTTACTATGTCAAACTATAAGTAAGTATCTTGAAGACTGCACCATCAGCTAATAGGACAGTTGGTGAACCATGATATTATCTTTAAATGATATTTGACCCACCAGTTGTTTATATACATATGGGTGTCGATATGGGAAAATTGGCCAGACACCTTAAACCAGGTTTTAAGTTATTACCCCTAGAGATTTGCGTAGGAACCAGCACAATTTCGATACATTTACAAAAGTAATGTTATGGGAAAGTTTTCTAATACCAATCGAATAATGGCAGTGCCCCAGGTTTGCGAGTGTGCGAGCGGCTGGGGGTTCTGGCTGGAGAGCCACAACCTTGGCACGAGTAAGGTTAGTTTCTTGGGTAAGGATGAGCACCGCCCCAGCAATAACCGGGAACTTTTCTCCAGAATGTCATCGCATTTAGCAAATTATTAATACTAATACCGGTACTGTGCAAGTAATGTACGGTACTCATATGAGCTGTCTTTCACCATGGGGCCAAATTGAACACACCAATAGAGCTGTTACAGGCTGACTAAGCATATCCAGAGTTCGTGGAAACCCCACTGGTAGGTAACACGGTATGATACTATTCTGCACTGCACTGTATTCGTATCATACAGCACCGCATCTTAAATGCAGCAGCACCCATCCTCCAACAAACAATCAACAGTTCCAACACCCCCTGCACACTTCTCTCCCCACCAACCGATTCCCACTTCCGCTATCGACCATTCCCCGCCACAAAGGAATAGCTATCGAATTTCCAGATACCGCCGTAGAACCCAGCCCCGCTGCGGGCTTAGTTCTTGAACCCGGGAAGATTATGTTATAAAGTGGAATATCGCATGCTGTAGTGCTAGAGGTTACGATAGGATCGTTCCTTTCGCAATCCCCACCGTGACGCAACGATCCACGGCGCAGGCATATCACATTGGTAACGGATGAGTGAGAGGAGGCCAGCTTGTGGAGTTTATCGAGGCATGATCTCTTTTTCTCTCTCTTTCACTTTTTTTTTATTGGTTGAACAGGCGTCATAGGATATAGTGATTCAGTCGGGTATTACTCTAGCGTACCTGCCCTAGTACTGTACAATGGCGGTGTGATTGGTGGTGTGGTGTGAATGGGACGAGGTGAAGGACCATGGAGCAAGCACGAAGCACAAATTAAATCCTAGATGAGGGGATAGGGATGCTAGGGAGGTTAACTTGGCGATTGTTTTCCCTCCCTGCATTTTGGATCCAACGGTAACGCTGTGCTAAACGGGATGTCGGGAGTTAGTGTTTTCGATAATAGCATTGAGTCGCTATTCTTACAGCATCACTTGAAGCCCTATAATGTGACTTGACTATACTGGTAGATGCTAACGCCTTATAATAAAAATAGGTTTTGTCTGACAGAACGCGACGAATCTATCATAGCAATGAAATGAACCCCAGCGCTCCGAAACGCCAAAGTAATGTAAGAATTCACATGAACGATATCCACACCCTACTAACAATTTCAAAAACGAGACACCAGATTATGAAGACCACAATATAGGAAATAATTACCACTATAATTACTTCTCGCACAGGGATACCAAAGGCAGGGACATGGAAGGAGATAGGCGGGGGTGAGTCTGATTGGTTTTGTCGAGGGGTTTGGGGTGGTGATGGTGACCGTGCGGGTTGTTTCTCGGAAGACGTGGTCAGGTTCTGACGAGAAACGGTACAGGTAGAAGTGGCGTCAGGATTGCCTGCGCTTGGGAGAGTGATGTTTTCCTGTTCTAGGAGCAGAAATGGCGCTCGCCCCCGGGAATTCTCGCTAGGGGTGAAGGGTGGGATACTGCCACGATTTCTGTTGGACAATTCTCGATTGGGATTTCGTGGTTCGGATAGTTGCGTCGCAGTACTGCCATGACTATTCATGGTAGGAACGGGGAGCGGTGTTTGGATATCTGGATCGGATTGATTGGGGCGGTTGTCCTGCCGTTCCTTGAGCAGCTTGACTACGACCTCCTGCCGCCACTCAGAAGCTATCGAGAGGGGCGTGCGGCCAGTATTATCGGATGAGCTGGGGTTGACGTCCGTGCGCTCTAGAAGCAACTTCACAACCTCCTCACGCCCCCACTCGACAGCAAAAGAGAGGGGTGTTCGACCCTCGCTATCCGGCAAATCGGGATTCACATCGCCACGCTCGAGAAGCAGTTTAACTATACCCTCCCGCCCCCAATCTGCGGCGAAAGAGAGTGGCGTCCGGCCATGTCCGTCGGCCACGTTGGGATCGGTGTCTCCCTGCTCCAGAAGTAGCTTTACCACCTCTTCATTCCCGTACGTAACGGCCCACAATAGAGGTGTTGAAGCTTTGGAATCACGTCTGTTCGGGTCCCATCTTCTCGTCGCCACCATGGAACGCGCGATCTCCGTTATCCCTAGGAATGCTATGCAGTGAAGTCCGGTAAATCCCTCCACATGACCCTGGGAAACGTACCAAGGCCTTTTCTTTCGTAACAGTATATTAGCGGATACATGGTTTTCGTATCCGTCAAGGAGCTGCAGTGCCTGAGATTTCACTGATTCCGTAACATCCATGGTGGCATGGGTTGCCCAGAAACACGCGGCGTATTCGAGGAACGGCGTCGTCGGCGGGACAATGTCAAGGGTTGGTGAAAGCTCTCGGATGTATCGGGAGTTCAAATAGGTGAGGCAGACTTCGGCCATTCTCGAATGGGCGGTGACGAATAGAGCGGGTTGTTTTCCAAGATACTCCTGAAGCGTAAAATGTAGGAGACGGACTGTCGATGCTTTCTCGTCAATTGTTACAAGTCCTAAGGCGCTGCCCAGTACGGTACGTATCGAAGGTACATCGTGAATATCGAAAATTTTCCCCTTCATCCCTGCCCCCAACGCATGGCATAACTCTCCGGCATCTAGCGGTCTTCCAGCGCGACAAACCCACATCAGTGCATCCATTCCGAGTTTCGATCCGCTTCCACCCTGATCTCTTATGCGAACCAATGTCATGCTGTATGCGTACTCTAGACCCAGCCCGTTGGCCACCCTATGCAGTGTTTGTCTTCTCCAGTGAATGGACCCCTCCGCAAGAATTTCGTCCATGGCGAGGGAAACGAGAAGGAATCTAAGAATGTTATTAGATAACCTGAAGCTTAAGATGCCCGGATAATGCATACATTTCAGACAGTTTTTCCGGGATAATTCTAAGAATATCCGCCCGCAATTTCTCGTCCATTTCATCGGCCTTTAAGTCCCTCCTCAACCTCATCCTAACATATAGTCCAACATCTTCCTTTGTCGGGCGTATGGCAATCATATCGGCACATCTGGGGAAATATTTCCGAACCTCATCCAGGATGTGGGGCCTCCCGGTAAGGAATAACCGAGTGTTTGAGCACTCCTGGACAACGTGCTTCAAAGCTTCCCAAAGTCCCGGCCGGTGCTTTGCGGGAAACTCGTCCAAAGCATCTATGCAGACAAACCCCCGGGGGAAGCATGATAGGGACTTGGTGAGCATCGATAGGATTTCTGGAAGCAGGGGCCCTCGACCATCTATCCGGCCCTTTGCAGACTCAAGGGCGTTCTGTACTTCTACCGGGATCCGATCTAATTCTCCGACGACCTGCTTCAACAGGGCCCCCAGCAGTGTGGTTGCAGGATCCTCGCTCTCAGTATTGAAATCGCAATAGATAAAAGCGACCGCTGCACCTTTCTCCCCATCGACCCGGTCGCACAGTGCGTCTATCACGAGAGAACTATTATCGCTACTTTTTAGCCCTATAGCCCGTTCTGGGGCAATCCACACGGTTCGTACCTAAGACACGTCTTCCCAACGCCGGGAGCCCCATAGCAAAACAAAACTTGGTTGGCGGGGCAGTCTTCACTCTTATGCCATTTCACGAACTCGGATGTCTGAAGAAGCCAGTCTCCTACCCCGTCCGCCCGGCCGGTACGTATAGCCTGGTGCCTTTCCCGGGGTGTCTGCGGGGATAGCCAATCTAGTGTCGCTAATGGCCCATCGGCCGCGGATACATCGCTGACGTCCCGCACACTCCCATGACCACTGGAGGCGTTTCCTTCTTCGTCGTTGTTTAATGTAAGAACTGGGTAGAAACCTGACGGCGGATCCATTTCGTTGAGGGTATCGTTACTATCGTTGAAAGCGCTGCAGGAGCTTAGGAAGGGGTGGTATGGAGTCGATAGAGAGATTTCATCGGAGGGGCTCAGGCAAATGCGGGAGATGGAAACGCCAGTATCCAATAATTTTTCTGCCAAGAGGAAGTCAGGCTCGCCCTCCAAAGAGAAGACGCCGATTCTACTGTATTTCCCACCCGCAAGACTGTGAAGTTCGTTTCAGCAGCCCCGAGCGGGGAGCAGGCACGGTGGGTTACCCGGACGCAAGAGATTACAGATAAGTCAGCGAAACTAATATCCAGCAGCGGGAAATCAGCCGCATCCCGCGCCCAGGCGGGATTACCGTATTCGAGTACCGGTACTTTCCGGATCAGCCAAGTTGTTGAACTTTTGGGGCGCTGTCTGACTACTGTAAGGTAGTTATGCTTATATAGGCGAAGACATCCCGAATAGTTTGAATAAAAGGTTTTAAAAAAATAAAAATAAAAATAAAAATAAAAAGTTGTTGAACTGATCCGTCAGCTTTTAGGACCAATCCAGAACCAGGGCTAAACACAAAGTCTAGTGGCCCCCAACGTTGATGTCACTGCTTCCGACCAGGCACGTACGGGTGTTTCTTCATTCTCTTTTAACTCGAGTCTTTCATGTTTATTTTCCCCCCCAAAATAGACCTGTACTGTATATCGACTTGCAACCCAGGCTTTATTATCTTTGCGAAATCCCATTCCTGTGATGGGAAACCCAAAAGAGGCGGGGGGGGTACTGTTGAGTCGGAGCCGCAATCAAGCGCACGTGGACCCATGTATTATATTAGGCACGACTTGACAGGGAACCGAATTCGTTGATGCTCAGCAGAAGAGAAGGAAAAGGGTGGAAATCTGGCAACCTCAATCGACGTCCCGCAATATGAAGGGGACGCCCAAACTGGTATGATGATAGACATTTTTGACGGCCCACTATTATACCTCCCGTTAGATTACCATACTTTTCGAGTCGAATTCCAAGGCGTTATCTTTTATGAAAAAAAGATATGATTCGCTCGCTTATCGAGCAGGACCATGCACTCCGCTTCCGGGTCCAATATGATACCTTACAGGTTTTCCTTCCCTCCCATCACGAAGTTTAGTTAGCAGTATCACGGCATGACCTTGATGCGTTCCCAAGGTAGTGTCCTAAATACTAGACCAGGATATAGAAATATATCCGGGACGGGGACAGCATGCCGTACGGTAATAGTTCACTTCATACGCTATCAGGGAACAGGAGCTCAAATGTATCTTCCCCAAAGCCTCGAAATGAAAAACCGCTCATGGCACACACACATAATGGTGCACCTAAAGTCCCGCGAGAGGTACGGTAGGAGAGATGGGTGGGATTGTTACTGATAACGCTTGGAGATCTGCAGACACGGATAGGACGGTAGTGCCCCACCCAGAAAGGAAAGTTAAAAGTCGGAAGTCGGAAGTCGGACCCCTAGGATAATATTTGAGAGGGAAGGGAATTACGGCACTTCACGGCAGGAAGTTTGTTGTATACGGCAGGCACTCTCTGCGTTTCAGCGGGGGGAGTGATTGCCGAGGCTTCGGATTTCCGACTTCCACCTTTTTATTAATGCATTGGGCGCTATCACTCTAACCAGCGGGGGGTATCATATCAAACGGAAACAAGAAAGCTCAAGTGATTGGATGGCGATAGCATTTGATGACCGGAGCAATAGACCGGCGATAAGGGTTGCTGAGTGAAGGCTGCGCTAACGTGTAGCATATTTTGGAATAAGAACCGACTGAATCATCTTCCTAGACACTACGGTTTGGATTGCAGGAGTTACATATATCATCGAACTCTAGAACAGGAGTTACCCTCTGTACCGGCGGGAAGACCATGCGTTCGGTAACGCCAGGGAAGGCGGGGAAAAAAACCGTCTCTCTGGCGGAAGTCATTGTGTCGAGTAGCCCTCTCCTCCCTTGGCCCAGCAAACGGGACACCGGAAGAGGAAGTCAGAAAAAGTACAAGAGTTTGGAACAAAGATTTACACTATGTTATTCCCGTAGAAGAAGAAAAATTACAATGATAGATTTCTGGATCACGGTCATTGCAATAAAATGGAACCACACATATGGAACCCAACAAATCCAAGCAGGAAATTATTCTTCATAGGACCGCATCGCATCGCACCATAGCTTGTCAGTTCTCTATTTTCCGTATCGGGAAATCAGGCCTACCGTGTCGGGAATCGTGGATAGCGATATTACGCCCCCCTGTTTACCCCAACCACCGGCGGTTTCATTATGATGGTTAAATTTAGGGTTTAGATGCCTTGTTCAAAACTCTCGCTAGCGAAACGATTTTTCGCAGCAGCACTCTTGGATCCCGAAAGGAGGTGGAGTCCCTTGCGCAGTCTGCCGGGGTGCCTGGGCTCCGTTACCTAAAGCACCAGATATCTCGCCACGATGTTCTTCCCAACCGTAACTTGCATGGAGACGGAGAGGACCGGTTTAGTGGCCGTCAATTGTACCGTGCAGTACCAGAGCCGCAGCGGGGTTCGGAGATGGCTGCTGAGCGCCGTTCAACACGCAAACCCGCAGCTAGTGCTGGAACACCCGTGGAGAGGGACCACCTATCATATGAACGAGGGGAGGGGGAATGGAGATTGTTAACTGGAAATCCAAATTGCGGGACGTTCTTACTAAGCTTGCATTGTTTTCAAACCCATTGTGCTGCCCTAGAGACGATCTACCGAGATCGGAAGCGAATGAACTTCCTCTTGACCATCGAATCCAGTGAATTCCCTCCTTTCGAACGAAGAGCGTACCGCAATTCACTTCTCCGGTTCGTGGTTTACGAGCCAAAACCCCCCAACGAAAACAAGTTCCACCGGCTGTTTGGGGCTCCGGGATACGCGCTCTATCACTTATGGACTGTATACTTGTAGGATGAGGTGAGGATCTAATTTCTATTATTCTCCCGCGTCATTATAAGAGATAGCTGAGCCACTCTCATCGCTACTCTAACCAGTACCATCCTCCGCGTTTCCAACAAAGGTGACCATTCACCTCCGCATCTCTGAGGAACTTCCCTGAAACCATCCAGTCTGCCTTCCACATCTGACTGCCAACCCAACGCCATCGTTCACCCTCATCCCCCTGGACTCCATCCACCAGCTTTCATTCAGCAGCCTTCGGAAGTGCTGGAAAAAACCGCCCTTGTCTCGAAAGTTGCCAGCGATTCAGGGTTTGGATCTATTCTAGAGGACGGTAGACTTCGGAGTAGTGGATATAGGGCAGAAGTTATGATCGAGTAGTGCTAGGATATGAGTGCTCTCCATGTTGTGGTGGGGAGGTGTAGTGTGGAGCTCGGGGTACCATTTTTACCATCGTTCCAAGTGCACTTGAAATAGATGAGCCCAGCAGAGGGGCTCTCAGAGGAGGTACGGCTAGAAGAATATTCAAAGGGAGCTGGTATTTCCGGACTCTAGTAGGCGGGGCCTCTAGCCCCGGAGCTACAGTAGTTGTAGATGAGGTAAAATTTTACACCGTAGCACAATTCCCACAGCTACACTAGCATTGGGAACCGATGCATTAGTCTATAATTGAAACAGATCAAGGTACAGATAAATTACGAAAAAAAACACTGAATCCACTCGAAACTGAAATACAAATCACCACCAAGCGCCGGGGATAACGTGAAATAATTTAAGAGAACCCCCGTACAAGTGAAAAACGAACAGCAGGATCAAAGCCAGAAGGAAAAAAGGAAATGCTAAACCAACGCCGAACATGGGAATAGGGATGGATGGGGCTGGGGCCGAGTTCCAGCGATTTGGCGGAGGCTGTTTTGGTGGTGAGGGTTGCTCCTGAGGAGGCCCAGATGAGGTGGAACGGGGGATGGAGGCGCCGGGTGGAAGGTCGTCAGCCGTGTGGGGGACAACATCTTTCGGTGTCGGTATTGGACCTGTTACTTCAAGTCCTGGAGCTTGATCTTTAGGGAGGGCAGCTGTTGCTTGACCACGGGTTTCTGATGATTCGCGGTCGGGGTTTCTATATCCCGATAACAGTTTCAGCACGCGCTGATTTTGGTGTCCGGCAGCAAGTGATAGGGGTGATCGGCCCTTGCGGTCCAGTGAATTGGGATTGACATCCCCGCGCCCCAGAAATGGCTTCACTAGCTCCTCTCGCCCCCACTCGGCAGCAAATGATAGGGGTGTTCGACCGTTGACGTCCGGTGGATCAGGATTGACATCCCGGCGGTCCAGAAATAGCTTCACAACACCCTCCAGTCCCCCCATGGTAGCATATGATAGGGGTGTTCGGCCATTACGATCCGATGAATTGGGATTGACACCCCTGTGCTCCAGAAGTAGCTTCACAACACCTTCGTTCCGCCACTGAGCAGCCAACGGAAACACCATGTGAGCACCCCGAATATCCACGCCGGGTTCGATATCTCCCCTTTCTAAAAGTCGCTCCACCGGCCCGCTGTTTCCATACTTCACAGCCCACATTAATGGTGTGTCACCCTCAGAGTCACGGCAATCCACGTCCCATCTTTTCACTTCTAGCATTGCAATCGCAATTTCTACGATCCCCCAAAATGCGACGCAGTGCAGTCCACTGATTCCCCGAACATCCGCGGCGAGATACCGCTTACGTATCCTCTTTCGCCAGAGAATAAAGGCAGATACATGGTTCTCATACCCGTCAAGGAGTCGCAATGCAAGAGACTTCACCTGCTCCGTCACCTCCCTGGCTGCATGGTCTCCCCAGAAACAAGTAGCATATTCAAGGAATGGTGCTTCCGCAAGGGCATTATCGATACCGCACGACAGTGCCCGGACTGACCGAGAGTTCAAGTAGGTAAGGCAGGTCTCGGCCATCATTGAGTGAGCTGTTGCAAATAGGGTAGGATGTTGTCGAAAATACTCCTGAAGCGTGGGGTGTAGGAGATGGACCGTTGATGCCGCTTCGTCAATTGTGACAAGTCCCAAAGTACAGCTTAGTACGGCCAATTCCGAAGGTACATTGCGGGTGTTAAAGTCTCCCTCTCCTAATTCTACCCCCAGCGCATAGCACAATTCCTCCGATTTCAAGGGCCGCTCGCAGTGGGAGATCCACATCAACGCTCCCACTCCAAGCTTCTCTTTGCCCCCACCCTGCTGCCTTATCCGATCCAATGTTTTTTCGTATGCACTGCTCAGATCAAGGCCGTTGGTCGTTTTATGCAGTGCTTGCATCCTTTTGTGAACGGTCACCTCCCCAAGGACTGCATCCATCTTAAGAGCAACAAGGAGAAATCTAGGGATCTTTATCAGCTCAACCTGTTGAATTCGACACCCCGAGGTGGTACGTACATCCCTGAGAGCCTTTCGGGGATAACTCGGAGAATATCGCATCGCAACTCCTCGCCCACTCCATCGGGCGCCAGATCCTCTTCCAGCCGATGCTCAATATACGTGGCGATGTCGTCCAAGGTTGGGTTTATCAAAATCATGTCAGCGTCTCCGGGAAAATATTTCACCACCTCTCCTCGAAGTTGAGGTCTTCCAGTAAGAAATAGCCGAGTGTTTGGGCACTCCCGGATAACGCGCCGCAAAGAGTCCCAGAGCTGAGCCCTCTTCTTTGTAGGAAATTCATCTAAAGCGTCAATGCAGATGAATACCTCCCGATAATAAGACAGAGACTCGATGACCATCTCCTGAATCTCCGCAAGCTGGAGACTGCAAGCATCAGCCGTGACTTCCGCATGCATAAGCACCGTCTATAGTTTTCCCGGGGTGCGGTTCGACCTCCCGACAAGCTGCCTCAACACTGATCCCAAGAGAGTGCTCGCCGATTGCGCGTGCTGAGCGCTGAAATCGCAGTACTGTACACAAAAGTGACGGCCGCATCGCCTTCACCAATCCCACTGCCAAGTGTATCGATCACAAGAGAGCTACGCTATACTTTTAGCACTATATTCACGTCGAGCTACGCCGGCGCATACCTGATAAACGTCTTGCCAACCCCTGGATCTCCATAACAAAGCAGGACAGGCTTCGCCCCCGGGTTTGATGTACGCCATGCGGAAAACATTTCCGTCCGAAGCAGCCAGTCTCCCACTCCATCCGCCCGGGCGTCACGAACAGCCTGGTGCCTCTCCCGGTATGCTAATTGGGGCAACCGGTCTAGAATCCAGCGCTTTTCCTTTCTTTCATTTTGCGGCTCATAAAATCGGCAGCGAGATACGTCAGTCAGGTTAAAATAAGTGCCGCTGTCGACCGTGTGTGTACGGTCATGTAGTGGTGGGGCCATTTCGTCTCTCTCATCGGTTTTGCCGTTGGAATTTGTTCCCGGGGAGGAATTAACGGCGTGTCGAAGCGATGTTGTGAAAGAGGTGAGGCGGGGGCTGGATGGGAAAAGGGCGAAGTACGAGTACGAATATGATACTGTACAGTACAGTCCCACCTCGCTATTACGAACGCCAAGAGATCAAGTTTTTTTTATTTCGTTATAGCGAGGTTCCAATACAGCAAGTTGCAAAGCAGTAGCAAAATATTGGTATTATGGAATGTACAAGTACTTTTGTTCGGGTGATTTTCGAGTATCGTACAAGTACTCGATTATGACTCTCACCTACTAGGTTGCTGCTTTATTCCTATGCTCGTACGGAAAGAACCCAAGAGAAGAGTTATGGTGCCGGCACCCTAGAATCTGCCACAATGCCACCCAACACAACGACAGGCACTTTAACCTGCGACAACAACACCTGCAAATAGAATTTTGGGAATTCCTTCTGTAGGATCTTTCCAATTGATTATTAGGACATATTTATAGAGCAATTCTCTTTTTAGTCTTCCGGTTGGTTGCTGTAGGCGCCTTCAATGTTTGTAGACCATGGGAAGGAGGATGGTGAGACTTGCATGGGGGGAAAAAGTTTTTGCTGAATGATCAACAAATTTGCCCCCTAATTAGGAATGGTCTACTGCCGTGTTAGGACTAGTTTCTCGGATTGGACTTGAGACTCAGGGTACAGTACTCGAGTAGGTTCTAAGGCGCCGGCACCATACCGTAGCTCTTGAATTGGTATTGGTTTCACGACCCCCATCCTGGGCACATTATCATGATATAAAATTTGGGGAGAAAAGGTCTGGACCGCGCGATCCGATACTATGATAATACGATAATTCGCCGCCTTTCCCTTTCCCCTCCAAAAGATCATTCAGCCGTTTCAGCGTCCAGTGCTCGGGCGGTGTCACAATTTCCGTGCCACGGTAGCTTTAGCCCAACAGCATACCGGAACGACAGGCAAACGCAGCGCATGCGAACATACCACTGGGAGAATTATGGCATAAAAGTAAATGCGAGAAGCAAAAACACCTTTCGGAACGCCAAAATGGGTGGGCGTGAAAGCACTACCGGTGAAACCCTCGCCTCCCAACATGGGGGAGCAATTGAGGTGCACTTGTGAAGGGGGGGATCTCCCATCGCTAAGGGATCAAACCAAGAGTGTTATCTGGATGAGTTTGAAGAGGCTGAACAGATCCTGCTGCACTACAAACAAGTCAAGTTCGAATGATATTTGCTGCGGTAGAACTTCTGTTTCGGATGGAAGCACCGAGTTGGGGATGGGGATATCGTACCGGTACGGTATTCAAGATGAGGGGTAATGGTGGTGGGCGCTGTTGCCTATTCTGCACTTTTCCGGGCCGTGGGTGCTAAATTATGTCTGATACCGGCACCTGAGTGGCGATATTCACTTGGGGGGCTGACCATGGTTTCTCTTGGCGGGAAACGAGGTGCAACATGGATGCGCCAAGAGATTTCAGGTCTTCTACGGTAGAATTGCCTCCGGCAGTATAGTATAATATCTGTCTGCCTGTTATGATATTTCGATACCCATCTTTGCTTTGCTCGAACAACAAGTTTCAACCGAAAGCCAATACCCTAGACCAGACCATTCTCAGTAGTACGACAAAACCCAGGAGCCTTTGTTATACAGGACGAAATGGATCCCGTAGCACCTCAGGTCCCGAGCGTGACCTACAACAGCAGCCAGAATTGTGGGAATATCGACAATAGTCACAATAACTTTGAAAACTGCAACATATCCGTATCCGATGAGACACGCCAGGTACTGGAGTGGTTGTCTCCGTTGACATCACGGGAAAGGCACCAGGCTGTTCGTGGCACCCGGGCGGTTGGAGTAGGAGACTGGCTTCTTCACACGGAAATCTTTACCGCATGGCATAAACTAGAGGACCCGGGGGTAAAGCCGGTCCTGTTATGCTATGGAGACCCAGGGGTCGGGAAAACGTATATCAGGTACGAGCTTCCATAGCCCCCAAGCGAGTGCAACGCTGGAAAAATCGGCACAGCTCTCTAGTAATCGATACACTTTGCGAAGGGATTGATGGAGGCAATATGGCTGTCCCTTACGTGTACTGCGATTTCAGCTCTCGGAATGAGCAAACTGCCAGCACTGTGTTGGGATCGGTGTTGAGACAGGTTGTCGGAGCATTTACTAAGATCCCGGATGAAGCACAGAGGGCGTTTGAGAATTCAAAAAGAGGGGTTGATGGTTGCGGACTCCTCCTTCCCGAGATCCTCGAGATGCTCATCAAGTGTCTGTCACCTTGGAAACGGGCCTTTATCTGCATCGACGCTTTAGATGAGTTTCCTGCAAAGCACGGGACCCAACTCTGGGACTCTTTACAGCGCGTTGTCAGGGAGTGCCCAAACACTCGGCTATTCCTTACAGGGAGGCCTTTCATTCGAGGGGAAGTGCGAAAATATTTCCCCGGAATTTCAGAGGTGTTGCCGATAAGCCCCAGGGAGCAGGACGTTGGCTTGTATCTTAAGATGAGGTTGCGCGAAGACCCACAGTCTGACGCAATGAATGAGGGATTGAAAGCCGATATCCTCAGGGTTATCCCAGAAAGCATCTCGGGGATGTATGTATTATCTCGAGGCGTTGAACCTTACAAACGGGGCTAACGGTGGCCTCTCCAGATTTCTTCTTGTTCGCCTCAACATGGATGCAATCCTTGGGGAGACGACCATTCACCAGAGGAGAAAAGCGCTTCATAGGATGACCAATGGCTTTGGCCTACAGGATGCATACAACGCGACATTGGATCGGATAAGGCGGCAGGGCGGAGGCAAATCGAAGCTTGGGATGCAAGCGCTGATGTGGGTTTCCCGCTGTGTGCGTCCCCTGAGATCGGAAGAGTTATGCCATGCGCTGGGGGTAGAATTGGGAGAGGAAGACATTAGTATCGACAATATACCTTCAATACGGGCCGTGCTGGGCTCCACTTTGGGACTCGTTAGAATTGACGAAAATACATCAACGGTCCATCTCATGCATTTGACACTGCAGGAATATCTGGGGCAACATCCCACCTTGTTTATAACTGCTCCCTCGATGATGGCCGAAATCTGTCTCACCTACTTGAACTGTCGCTCTGTCCGTGCGCTGTCACCGAGCCACGACAAAGTCCTAGAGACAGCAGCATTTGCTGAATATGCTACATGTTTTTGGGGAACCCATGCGGCCGGGGGGGTGACTGAGCAGGTGAAATCTGTGGCGTTGCAACTACTTGACGGGTACGAGAGCCACATATCCGCCGCTATTCTCTGGCGAAACATAGGCGGGAGGCACTTGGAACAGGGTGTGCAGGGAATTAGTGGACTGCACTGCGTCGCATTTTGGGGGATTGCAGAAATTGCGATTCCTATGCTCGAAATGAAAAAATGGGACCTGAATGGCCGCGATTCTGAGGGTGGCACACCATTAATGTGGGCCATAGGATATAAAAATAACGGGCTTGTGGCGCTATTTCTAGAGCAGAAAGATATCAAACCCGACATGGTTCTTCGAGGGGGTCGGACGGCATTCTCGGCTGCAGCGGAGTTGGGGAATGAATGTGCTGTGAAACTACTCCTGGGACGTGGGGATGTCGATCCCAATCCTCCGGACTACAAGGGCCGATCACCCCTATCACTCGCTGTCGTGAGAGGAGACGAAAGTTTGGTGAAACTACTTCTGGAATACGGGGATGTGAATTCCAACTCAACGGATAACGATGGCCAAACGCCCCTCTTGTTTGCTAGCAAAGAGAACCTAGAGGGTATAGTGAAACTGCTTCTGGAACGCAAGGATGTTGACCCTAATTCACCGGATAACGATAGCCGAACACCCCTATCGCTAGCTGCCGCAAGAGGACATGACCGTATCGTGAAGCGACTTCTGGAGCGCCGGGATGTCAATCCCAATTCATCGGATAGCAATGGCCTAACACCCCTATCCTTTGCCAGTAGAGAGAACGCAGAGAGTGTGGTGAAGCTATTGCTGGCACGCGAGGATGTTAATCCCAATCCACCGGACAACAGGGGCCGAACAGCACTTGCATTTGCCGCCATGGGAGGAAATGAGGGTGCAGTGAAGCTGCTTTTGGGACGCGGGGATGTCAATCCCAATTCTTCGGATAACGATGGCCGAACACCACTATCACTTGCTGCCTCTGGAGGACGTGAATCTGCGCTGAAGCTACTCCTAGAACGTGCGGATGTCGATCCCAATTCACCGGATAATGATGGCCGAACACCCCTAGCACTTGCTGTCTCGAGAGGACATGAAGGTGCGGTGAAGCAACTTCTGGAACGCAAGGATGTCAATCCTAATTCATCAGATAACCGGGGCCAAACGCCCCTATTATTTGCCGCCGAGTACAGGTATGAGCGTATAGTCCAGCTACTTCTGGAACGCCGGGATGCAAACCCAAATTCACCGGATAACAAGGGCCGAACACCCCTATCACTCACTGTTTGGCGAGGATACGAAGGTGTAGTGAAGCTACTACTGGAACGCGGCGATGTTAATCCCAATTTATCGGATAACGGTGGCCGAACACTCCTATCGCTCGCTGTCTCGAGAGGACATGAAGGTATAGTGATCCTCCTTCTGGAACGCGCAGATGTCAACCCCGATTCGTCGGATACCAAGGGCCAAACAGCACTAGCACTTGCTTCCTCGGGAGGAAATGAAGACGTAGTGAAGCAGCTTCTGGAACGCTGGGACGTCAATCCCAATTCACGGGATCATGGGGGCCGAACACCGCTATTACATGCTGTCTTGAGCGGACATAAAGATGTAATGAAATTACTCCTGGGAAGCGGGGATGTCAATCCCAATTTGTCTGACAACAATGGCCGGACGGCGCTATCATTTGCCGCCTCGGGAACAAATGAGGGTATAGTCAAACTACTGCTGGGGCAGGGGGATGTCGATCCCAACCTATGGGACAACAACGGCCGAACGCCCATATCGCTTGCTTCCTCGAGAGGGTATGAAGGTGTAATGAAGCTACTTCTGGAACGGAGCGATATCGATCACAATTCACTAGATCACGAGGGTCGAACACCCCTATCATTTGCTGCCTCGGGAGGAAATGAAGGTGCAGTGAAGCTGCTTCTGGAACGTGAGGGCACCAGCCCTAATTCACCAGATAACAATGGCCGAACACCCCTATCACTTGCTGCTTCGGGAGGACATGAAGGTGTAGTCAAGCTACTTCTAGAACGCGAGGATGTCAACCCCAACTCACCAGATAACAATGGCCAAACACCCCTATCATTTGCTGCCTCGAACGGACATGAAGGTGTACTGATGCTACTTCTGGAACGCGGGGACGTCCATCCCAACTCATCAGATAACAATGGCCGAACACCCCTATCATATGCTGCTGAGCACCGGTGCCAGAGTGCGGTGAAACTATCATCGGACTATGGAAACCCCGATCGCGAATCACTGGAAACCCGTGGCCATATAACAGCCTCTCTCCCTTGCGAGGATTCCCCCGAACAAGCATCAATTCTGTTATCGGCATCTGATGTCGCTCCCCACAAAGCAGATTATCTTCCACCAGACACCTCTACCCCTCGTTCATTCTCGTCTGGGCCCCCTCAGGAGCAGCCTTTACCGCTCAAATTGTCTCACCCAAATCAATTGTGCCCACCCTTTGCCCCTTCCATTTATACCCCCGCCCTTGATTCCCACGTGGGATTCACTATTTTCCTTCTGACTTTAATCCTGCCTGCGCTCATACTGTCCGTGTTTTTAACATACCATGGGTACGGGGACTTTTCTGAATTATTTCATGCCATCCACGGCGCTTGGCGGTGATGGATATTACAGTGCTGGTTAGATCCCGTGTATGTTGTAACCTTGTTTGTACGACACGTATTTTTCTTTTCTCACTTCTATTATCGATTGTGAATTTTCACGAAGCATTCCTGGTGTATTATATTAGTGGGGGTATTCGCTTATCATAACACAAATCTCCTTCCCCTCAACAAGCCCCGCCACCAACGTCAGAACCATGGTGGCATGGAAAAGGGCGATTATCCCCTTACCCCGCCTCGGTGCATATCTGTACTGTACTCGAGTACATTCATTGCTCACGAGTTTGCGAGTTTTTTTTTTGCGCCCATCTCCGCCTCCGGGCTCTTCGGGAGCGTTTAGGGTGGGGGCTGCTCTTGCGGTCGTGTTTGGAAAGGCTGATGAAAGGTATCTAGAAGGGTGTGGGATTGAAGACGGTTGGATGAGTGGTTTGTGGGAACATGGTTGGGATTAGAGGACGGTTCGGCGAAAGTCTTGAAGAAAGGGATTTGGTGGCATATCAGGATCGCGCGCAGGAGGACGCTCCTGCGGAAGAGCTGAGTTAGATTCGGGCTATTCTTGTACCCGGTTCCTGTGGATAATTGTTTATTTACAAACTTAATCCAGTTTAATTTTCCTCCTTCATACGTTATTTGTAAATAAAAAAAACCCCCCGCCTCCTCTTACGTCCCCATTGTCCCCTCCCTTTTGATTAAATCCGCGGTGTGATATTGTCTTAGGTGCAGTGCATGATAATATGGTAAACACTTTCCGGGCGCAAACAGCCGCGCTCGGGGGGTATCATAACCCACGGCAAAAAGCAAGGAGAAGGACTAATACTAATAATTCAAGTACTGTACCCGTAAATAGGGTAATCGTCAAAGGAAACTTTTAAGCATACTTGTGCCCAACGCCAAACCAACAGGGAGGTTTTGCTAGGGCGGTTGTAGCTTGAACTGCTCTTATCACCAGAGGGACGGCACTAACCTTTCTGGGGGTGGACTAATGCTCTGTAGCTCGGCTTTTCGCAATCCTACTTGTAACAACGATCCCCGAACAAGACGGTCCAAACGGGACTGTTTGCACATTTGTTTACAGAATGGACGAAACCCCACTCGGATACCCCCCCCCCTCCCCCAACTAGAACAGATGCTGATTGCTTGATTATCTATGAAGAAATCGCCCATTGATCTCCGCAACTGCCGCATTCTATCAAGTTTATCATACTACAGGAAGGTTTCTTATTCGGGTTTGGCCATCCGAGAGTGAGGGGGGTGTCAGGGTGGGTTGCGGTTCCGTCCATCGGTACAGTACAGGTATAGTTTACGAGAACGGCAGACGAAAAGTCTAGGATCAACACCAAGTTCTGTGCTATACAGCACTATCCTATGCCTAAGAAAGCTTCAGTGCTTTGACCCTGCTCCAACGCCGCAGCTAGCCAGAATATAAGCAATTCGTAATTACGGCCGACGCAGCAAACCTCCCCTCATAAAACCAGCTTTCAAATTATACCCCCCGTAGCGCAGCTCGAATACTCGACAATGGTGCTTACCTTCGCGTTTGGGAATTGGGGGTGGTGCCAGCTCGCGTGTTTGGCGGGCCCTGCGTTTTTTCGACAACAGAGTTCAGAATGATGTGCTCGTAGAATGATGGCGGTGTGTTTGTGGTGTTGTTGAGCCCCGTCCCGACCCTCGTTCATTAGATAACTTTAGAAAGTCGAAGAGCGGGTTCCGGGCAATCGTGGGAAAAGGGCCCGTCACGTCTCGATTGACATCTAGCGTTTTCCGTATTGGTCCGGGGAAGCAGGAACGCGTAAATCTATCTTCGCCGAAGCCTCGCAGTGAAAGGGCTATTTACCTCACGGCCGATGGGGCTTCTGACGTCGGGTTGGGATGGATCGGCAACCCCATCCAGCGCGAGACGAGTGAGGGGTGGGTAAGACTGTTATTCCTAGCATTAAATGAGCTGCTAGTGCGAGTGAGCGGGGAGTATCATACGGAAATCAGACAGTGCGCCGACGTTTTGAAAATTTCGGGGTTCGTTAAACAGTTCGATTACGTAAGCAATGGTTCTCAATGTACGGTACTCGAGTATATCTGGTGGCGAAGCGAACTGGGATCGCATTACACGCAGACTACCGGGTATGGCGATCTGCTGGGAACGGCGGAAAAGATACGCAAGGAGACTAGAAAATATGTAAGCCGCGGTACGGTACGAGTACTCGAGCACTGTTTGTGGCTTCACCTGGCTCGATTCTGTCGAAAACCAGGCAGGAATAGGCTCCGCATTCCTGAGCTAGCGCGTGTAACCTGCGTCACGGCTACTGTACATCCCTTCCCGCTTCTAACTTAAATTTATATCCCAGAGATGGTCAGAGAGATTCTCCCGAGCCAAGCCCTCACATGCCACAGAGAATGTGTCCCCGGTTGTACGGCTACTCCCATGATTATCTGAGTCATCGACGCTTTTACTATCGGGTTAGAAACCTTGCGCGTGGAACAATTTCGGGACATTCTCTCGCACTTTGAGTGGATTTGGGGTTTCTCGCGTAGCCTACTGAAGTGGCTGTGGCTCATTATGCCCAGACTGCTGGGTGTCTCGGGGGGTGTTTTATCGGCTGTGGCGGTATGGAGACAAAAGAGCTGGATTCGCGGCCGCTTATCGTATCCTGCTCTAGCTTCGGAGGTGTTTGCTGAGCGCCGTTCAACATACAACTTCACCACTGGTTTCAGAAGGTTTGTGGGGAGGTTCCAGCTATGAAGGAGGGTATGGAGTTTTTAAATCTGAAATCTAAAATACGAGACGTCATCACCGATCTTTCATGGTTTTCGGCTCTTTTTTTTTTTTTTTTGCTCTTTGATCCATCGGGATCAAGAGCGAGTTGACTTCCTCTGCACCATTGGATCGGGTGAAATGCTTCCCTTTGGGTGCGGAGGGTACCGCCGTTCATTTCTCCAGTTTGTGACTTGCGAGCTCAAAACCAACCTCTGAAACTGGGTCCGACCGGCTGTTTGGGACTCCGAGATGCACATTCCATCACCTGTGGGATGTATAGAATGAGGTGGTGAATTAATTTATATTATCCTCCCGCATCATGACGCGATATTACCAAGGTGCTCTCACAACCGTTCTGGCCAATGCCATCCGCCACGTTCCCACAGAGGGAGATCATTCACCTCCGCATCTCTGAGAAACTTCCCTGAAGCAATTCACTCTGCCTTCCACATTTGACTACCGACTCAACGCTATCCTCCAGGGCTACATCCACCAGCTTTTCAAAAATGATGGCAGAAGCCGACGTCGTCTCAAGAGTCCGCAATGATTACGGACTCGGATGTGCTAGCGGTAGATATATGACGGGTAGGGTGATCGAGTTGAGCTAGGATATGAGTACTCTCCATGTTATGGTTCCGTTCGAGGGTTGCGGCAAGGGGAGCAGGGGACGCTTTTAATTAGCGGCTGCCCATGAGAGGCAACGGTTGGTAGGGCGCTTCAGATGGAGCTGGTATTTCCGGATAGTGTACAGTAGCCGGTGGGACTTCCGCTTCGGATATTAGCTGCAAATGGTGTAAAAGGTTTGATCATAGTAAAATCCCCACAGCTGCGCTCGCGCTGGGTAGTGATATATTGGTTTGTAGTGGAGAGAAATTAAGCATAGAAAATGACAAAGAAAGCACCGAATCTACCCAAAATTGGAAAATAAATCACAGCCTAACGCGAGAGATGGCGCGAAATATTTCACGAGAATCCACATACTCGTAAAAAATAAGATATAGGATTAAAGCTAGAAGGATCGAATGAGATACTAAACTAGAGCGAAGGATCGGGGTGGCGGTGGACGGGGCTGAGGCTGAGTCCGATTGATCTGGCGGAGACTGTTTGGACAGCGAAGGCCGTTCCCGTGGAGGCCCAGGCGAGGTGGGACGAGAGATGGGGGGGTCGACCGGGGGGTCATCCGTCGCACGGGGGGTAACAGCTTCCAGTTCCGGCGATGGTTCAATTGCTTCCTGACCTTGAGTATCCTCACCGGAGGCAGTGGTCGTCGTTCGACCATTGGCTTTTAATGATTTGCGGTCGGGGTTTCCGTATCCCGATAATAGTTTCAGAACCCCCTGATGCTGGCGGTGGGCAGCAAGCGATAGGGGTGATCGGCCCTTCCTATCCGATGAATTGGGGTCGACATCCCCGCGTTCCAAAAATGGCCGCACTAGCTCCTCTCGCGCCCACTCGGCAGCAAATGATAGGGGTGTTCGACCATTGATATCAGGTGGATCAGGAATGACATCCCCGCGTTCTAGAAGCAGCTTCACTACACCCTCTAGCCCTCCCATCGCAGCATATGATAGGGGAGTTCGGCCATTATGATCGGATATATTGGGATTGATATCCCCGCTTTCCAAAAGTAGCTTCACAACACCTTCGTTCCTCCACTGAGTAGAGGGCGAGAATCCCGGACGGCTACCCCGAAGAGCTACGTTAGGTTCGATATCTCCTTGCTCCAGAAGTAGCTCCGCCAGCCTGTCATTCCCGTATTTCACAGCCCACATCAGAGGTGTGTCACCCTCGGAATCACGGCAATCCATGTCCCATCTTTTCGTTTCGAGCATGGCAATCGCGATTTCTGAGATCCCCCAAAATGCGATGCAGTGCAGTCCACTGATTCTCCGAACACCCTTCGGGAGGTACCACTTACGTATCTTCTTCCGCCAGAGAACAAAGGCGGATACATGGTTCTCGTATCCATCAAGGAGTCGCAATGCCAGAGATTTCACCGGCTCAGTCACCTCCATGGATGCATGGGCTCCCCAGAAACACGTAGCATATTCAAGGAACGTTGTTGCCGCCAGGGCCGGATCCATACTGGACGGCAGCGCCCGGACTGACCGAGAGTTCAAGTAAGTGAGGCAGGTTTCGGCCATTATTGAGTGAGCGGTTGCGAATAGGGTAGGATGCTGTCCAAGATATTCCTGAAGTGTAGGGTGCAGGAGACGGACTGTAGACGTCGTCTCGTCAATTGCGACAAGGCCTAAAGTGCAGTATAGTACGGTCTGTATCGGGGGTATATTGCGGGTGTCAAGGTCTTCCTTTCCTAGCTCTACCCCTAGCGCATAGCACAGCTCCTCGGATTTCAAAGGCCGTTCACAGCAGGAAATCCACATCAACGCTTCTATTCCGAGCTTTCCCTTGCTTCCACCCTGCTGTTTTATCCGATCCACTGTTTTTTCGTACGCATTGCTTAGATCAAGGGCGTCTATCATTTTATCCAGCACTTGTCTCCTCTTGTGAGTGGTCACCTCTCCGAGGAGTGCATCCATCTTAAGAGCAACAAGGAGAAATCTGGAGATCCCCGTCAGCTCAGCCCTTTGAATTCAACACCTCGGGACAATACTTACATCCCCGAGAGCCTTTCCAGAATAACTCGGAGAACATCGCGTCGCAATTCCTCGCTCATCGCATCGGGCGTTAAATCCTCTCCTAATCTATGCTCAATATAACTGGTTATATCGTCCATAGTTGGTTTTACCGAAACCATATCAGCACCCCCAGGAAAATATTTCTCCACCTCTCCCTGAATTTGAGCCCTTCCGGTAAGAAATAGCCGAGCCTTTGGGCACTCCCGGACAACGCGTCGTAAAGAGTCCCAGAGCTGTGCCCGCTTCTTTACAGGAAACTCATCAAAAGCGTCGATGCAGATATAGAACTCCGCCCTACTAGATATGGACATGATGAGCATCTCGAGAATCTCGGGAAGCTGGAGTTTGTAACCCTCAACCCGTCTTTCTTCGCGCTCAAGCTCCCGCTCCAATTCATATCTGACCTGCCCCATTCCTCCGATGGCCTGTTTCAGCACTGATCCCAGTATAGCGCTCACTGATTGCGTATCCTGAGCGCGGAAGTCGCAGTACACATAAGAGACGTCCTTCCAACCGTCTCCCCCCTTCTCGCTGCAGAGTGTATCTATCACAAGGGAACTGTGCTGATTTTTTAACATTGCACTCACTTGGGGCTATGGTAGTTCATACCTGATAAACGTCTTACCAACCCCTAGATCCCCATAACAAAATAGGACAGGCTTTGCCCCCACGCCCTCTTGAGTGCGCCATGTAGAAAACGCTTCTGTGCGAAGCAGCCAGTCTCCCACTCCATCCACCCGCGCCTCACTGACAGCCCGGTGTGTTTCCCGAGATGGCAATGGAGGTAACCACTCTACGACTTTGCGCTCCTCGTTTGAATTCATCTAGGTAATGGTAAACTTTGGTGTTAGCGGTGCTACAGTCGTCGGGGTTGTGGTGGTGGTCGCTGTTCGTCCGCTTGTTGGTTAATTTCGTCTTGCCTATCGGTTTTAGTGCTGGAGATTTTTCTCCTTAAGACCACGGTAGACAGATGGCGCAGCGGCAGAGCGAGAGGATTCCCTTCAGAGTTCGGCGTTGTGTAGGAAAGGTATGGCTATAAAAAACCTCGTTCTCCTTTCCGGCGCCTTTTCAAACTAGCGGTAGAGTTAGGAGTATCTATAAAACATGATCCACACATCCCGCTCCTTCTGCAGATCGCCACACCTATCTCTGAGCTTCCATGTATGTCCCCGTTCCTCAGCACACTCCCGTGGTAACAAAGCAGAGACATGTCCAGAGAACTTGGCCTGGTGCGGTTAATGCTAGTTGGACGGTGGGCACCCGTTCGCCTAAAAAGTGTCCCGTCAGAACCCTGCGACTTGTAAATCTGCACACCCGGGTATGAAGATAATAGGCTCTAAGATAATGAAAAAGAAAAAAGCGGTCAATGGCATCCCAAGCCTATAAAGTTTGGAAGACAAGCAGTTTGTGAAAACCATTATTGGCTACATGCTGCTGTTCCGTGTCTAAGAGAAGGCCCGGCCGCCTAGAGGCGAAAAATGGATTGATAATAAATAAAAAGAAACAAAAAGGAAGCAAGAATTTCTGCTCCAGTCATGCTGGAACTTAGGGAGAGTCTGTATCATACCGGATTTATCTAACACTTCACAGAGGATCCACTGGTGCATAACTGAGAATATTTGTATCTAAGTCACTTGCACTTGTGATAGTGGAGTAGACGTAGTGAACAAGATATATCTTTAAGACTCATAGATTAATCCAAGCTTGGGTGCTCTTCTAACTGAAAGGAAAAATGCACCCCTATTTATACCCTTCTATGGTTATGTGAACACTGACTCATACCAAGGAAATCTATATAACCTGCTAGAATCTTCTAGCATAACAACAGGTCATGTGGCTGTGTCACATGACCAACACAGTCACACCACCATACAGGAATAAGATACCGTAATTTTGAACACTTCCCCTACAGTTCCATTCTCAGCCTATTAAAAAACCCTTCAAACGTCACCTGAACTAATCCCTTTGTACATATATCCGCCAAATTGTCCTCCATTCCAACTGGTATTACATCTATCTTCCCCACTTCCCGTAGCTCTCTAATGTAATGGTGCTGAATATCGATATGTTTCGTTTGGTCGGAAACGCCCACATTTTCGGTAAGCTTAATAGCTACGGTGTTGTTACAATATAGGATCGGTACAGTCTCTATTCCCATATGTGACATTTCTCGGCTTAGACAGATGCTTTGTCAAGCGGCCAATGCGAGTACGATGTATTCGGCTTCTGTTTTAGATGTTGGGACCATTTTTTGTTTCTTTGATCGCCATATCATAGTACTTCTGTAAACTTGTACGATCAGACCGGTAAATAATTTTCTGTCTTCGAGATTTGAGGCAAATAGAGTATCACTTAAGATCTTCAATGGTTGCTCCTTGTTGTCGCGGTTATATCGTAATCCTTTGGTCTTGGTTCCTTTTAGATACCTTAGTACCCTTTTGGGGGCGGTAAGATGTGTGGTGGTAGGCTTTGAGGAGAATTGGCTGAGGAAAGCAGTGGCATGTGCAATGTCAGTCTTGTAGCGACAGTGGTGTACAGTAGTGATCCAATGATGGACTCATATTGTCATTGATCGCATGGTTGATCATCATTTTTTGCTTTCATAAGTGTAGTATGGACTTTGATAGGAGTAGCAACTAGTTTGGCTTCACTTAGGTCAGATCGTTTGAGGATCTCGATAATTTACCGTTTCTGGTAGATTTTGCGATCGTCTTTCAAGATTTTGATCTGTATGCCTAATAGTAGTGATGCTTGTTTAGAGTCCATACATTGGAAATGCGATTGTATTTTGTCAATACATGTATTGACTAGTCTGGGTTTTCCAGCTATTAGTATATCGTCAACGTAAATGCAACAAAAGAGGTTTTTTGCTATGAGAATGCATGTGTCGAAGTTGGTAACTTTAAGGTTCATGGTTTCGAGGGTTTTGGTTAGTCGTTAGTACTATAGTCGTGGGGATTGCTTGAGTCTGTAAATAGCTTTCTTAAGCTTCCAGCCCTTTCCTGGTTTGCGATGCCCTTCCAGGCGCTCCAGGTAGGTTTCCATGTCTATGTTGCTATATAGGAAGGCGCTCTTAATGTCGATTTGTCGGAACTTGTAGCCATGTTTGACAGCTACTGCCAGTAGGAGTCTCAGGGATTCTAACCGAGCAACTGGGGCATAAACCTCTTCATAGTCTTCGCCTGCGGCTTGGTTGAAACCTTTTGCGCAGTATCGTGCTTTCTGACGTTTGATGGTACCATCCTTTTTGACTTTGGCCTTAAAAACCCATCGTCCTGTTAATACCTTTTTTCCACTTGGTTTTTCCACTTCCACTTCTACTTCTCGTTTTCTCAGTACCTTCATCTCTTCATCCATGGCTTTCTGCCATTCATCTCTCTCCTGCGATTCCATGGCCTCTCTATACGTATTGGGGTCTGGTATATAATACATGAGAGCAACAAGCGTATGTCTTGGAAGATTCCCTTCTTCATTTGGAAAGCTGTTCATCAAGTTCCTCTCTTCTTTCTTGGAGAAGATGTATCTCATCCTCAGTTAGGCCTTTCAGCTTGCAATCCTGTTTGTTTCCTTTGATTTGACATTGTAGAGACTATATCTTCTTTTCCATCTGAAGTTGGTCCTCGTCTCATGCTTTCTGGGTCTGAGTTTGTTCATAAGTAGAATGAAGAGGTCCTGGCGGTGCTGAGGAGGAGGGATCTGGAAGAGAAATTGGTGTCGACTGGAATTCGCCGGGCATGGAAGTATTCAGTGGTGGTACCGGCATTGTCGGTCTTAACGGGGTAGATGTCCTGTCCTCATCGGTACGTTCCGATTCACTTGATTTATCCGACTTTCCTTTCTCTTCTCTTTCTATTGTTCGTTAAAGATATTCAAGTGATACCCCTTTAGTCTTTCCAAATTTCATATCCCTTGCTTCGATCACAGTATACTGTTTAGGTATGTAAATATGGTAAATTGCCGGACTGGAAGTGTTGCCGACTAGATGACCTTCTTTGGGGGTCTGGTCAAACTTTCCTCGCTCCTCAACTGGGACAAGTACTATGACAACAGCAAATCAGGGATGGCGATGACTAATCATGGGTTTTGTTTTATATAGTTGCTCGAAAAGTGTTGTTTTTATTGATGAATGCTATCGGTAATTGTAGAGACAAGCCGCTATGGAATAGGCTTCACCCTATATTGACTTTTGTTCTGGTGGCATCATACATTGTATGCTTATTGTGAGGTTACGATTTAGCCTTTCCACAACTCCGTTTGATTCAGGGTTGTAGGCTGGTAATGCGGCAGGGATAACTCTTTTGGTGATTAAGAATTCAGATACTTTCTGGTTAAGGTATTCGGTTCCTTGGTGGCTATGCAATCACTTCACTCGTTTACCGAATTGAGTAAGTACCATTCCGCAGAAGTGTTTTATGGCAATACCTCCTCCATCCTTTGTTTTTAGTAGGTAAATCCAACAATACCTGGTATAATCATCTATAAATATTATGTAGTAGAGATTCTTTCCCAGTACGCAGATGGACATTTGACTACTAAGAGCAGAGTGGACTTTGTTGAAAGCTGACTTGGTTTCAATATCCTTTGACTTTCATTTTACATGCGTGGTTTTATTCCGATTGCAGGTTGTACAGTGAAAGTCTGATGGAGCAGCGATAGGGGTAGGATCCTTGTTGTAACGTGTTCAGGCTAGGCCCTAGTCACGTAGTGGTACGATAGGAGCAGATGGCTTTCTGATCAACAGAAAGCAAGCGCTGCTTGCTAAAGGAGGCTTCGAAGAGGTGTAATAGGAGATCAGAGAAGTAACCGTTCAACCAAGTATATTTAGAATATTGTCAGGCGAAGTCTGCTGTTTCCATTGCGGAAATCAGCGGTCTTTAAATACAGCATATCGCTTATCTCCAGTATGAGCGATATTTCAAAACATTGTGTGTATCAACTGATAGCACACGAAACAATATGAGTATCTAATGATACTGTGAAACCAAACATAAAACATTATGTGTATCAACCGATAGTACATGAAACAATACGAGTATCAACTGATCCTGTGAAACCAAACATAAAACATAACCTAGTACCCATACCGGTTACACTTGTAACAATCCTTAATCACACTCAGATGTCCCAGGGCTTTCTGTCGTTCTTTGTAAATAGAAATAAAGGACTTCTCATTATTCATTCTAACATACTACAACTCATCTTTCTTATCTATAACTATGAAAATCCTCCTTTCCTTCACAAATATCTTTCTTCCTTTTTCTACCGTAACTTTTATTCCAACATCGTTCAGTCAGGATTCCGATACCAATAAGTATTGAAACATGGGTACATACAGTGCTCGTTTGACGATGACTGTATATTTAGTTCCATCCAACCGGCGCATGTGGAGGTAAGCATCTCCAGATGCAATTGCCTGGTGAATTCTACCATCTGCTGTTACTATCTTTTCAGAGGATGGCATAAGACTTTGGAAGTCACCTGAATTGTGTGATATGTGGTTCGATGTCCCAGAATCACATAACTATTCTGTTGAGACTTTCCCGGTTGTCATACTGCAGACAACCTCTTCCTCTGGTATAGGAGGTTCCCTGGCTTTTGCTATGAGAAGTATACCTATTGCATTGGTAATGGCGGTGGTATTTGCTTTGTTGTCCCCTTTCATTTTCTTGGCTTTTTCTCCTGAAAGACCTCGACATTTGTTGCTATTGTGGGTATTACTTTTCCCATCTCTTGCTATATACCATGTGCAATGCATCTGTTTCTTGTTCTCATAAGGTACTGATAGTACCTTTTCCTCCTCTTTACGTTCTCCTTTTTCTGCTGCCCAGTTTAGAAAGTAATTCTGAATGTCTACATATCTGGTTGTCTTTCTTGCTGACAAGACAATCTCATAGATCAGGGTGCAATTCATTGATGGATAGCATGAAGACAGTACTCTTGACTTCTTCTGCCTGTGTCCATACTTATATCGTGGTTTAGAATTCATTGGTTGTTTCATCATTAGCAGATAAACATTGTTGGGAAAGACGGTTCCATGTAGTTTTGAACTTTGTGGCATGGTCGGAGATGGATTGGGTGGAGACAAGTTTGATTTTCCAGATGGCTTCAAGCAGCATCATGTTGGTAGCCAGAGTTTCTTGGTCAAATCAGTCTTTAAATGCTTGCCAGACTTCCGCTGCTGAACTTTTGGCAGAGAAGTCAGCATGGTAGGTGGGGTTTACTGCTTGGTAGAGGTGGAATCTAGCTTTAGTGTCCTTTTTCTTCCACATAGTAACTTTTGCACCATCGTTGGATGCTCCAATTGTAGGGATTTCAGGCTTCTTTTCTGTTTCAAGTACTACCTCTGATAGTCTAAGGACTTTGAAGGCAACCAGTCAGGCTTGCGCCCAAGCCTGGTAGTTCTCTTGTCCTTGTAGTTTTGGGTAGTTGGTTACGGATAGCTTGAAGATGGTTTTGGTATTGTTCGACATATTGCTTTATCGTGGTACGGATCCAATTACCATCATTTCCAATCATCTATTTTATGGAAGAGGTCAGTTTCTTTGTGACCAAAACCGCCAACTATTTATCTCGCTCATGTTCCTGATTGCGTTATGGCGTAGCTCGTAGTAGTATTTTTCACAGCAGGAAGAGGGCAGATAATCAGGTGAAAGAGGGCATATTTTGTTGCAGTGAGGACATGTCCACCAGTCTAGTGTGTCAAAGTACTGGCAGGCCAGGTTGGTTTTGTTGTAGGAGGTGTTTGAGGGGAGGATCAACAGTATACACTCGCTTAGGAGTGCACTTATGACCTTGTGGTATATGATGTTCAGGTTTGCGAAAGATCTCACAAACCCTGGCTCATAACCTGAGAATATTTGTATCTCAGTCACTTGCACTTGTGATAGTGGAGTAGATGTAGTGAACAAGATATATCTTTAAGACTCATAGACTAATCCAAGCTTGCATGCTCTTCTAACTGAAAGGAAAAATACACCCCTATTTATACCCTTCTATGGTTACACAAACACTGACTCATACCAAGGAAATCTATAACACCTGCTAGAATCTTCTAGCACAACAATAGGTCATGTGACTGTGTCACATGACCAACACAGTCACACCACCGTACAGGAATAAGATACCGTAATTTTGAACAATAACAGACACGGAGCAGGCCCTGCTACCCTTGAACCTTTTTTCCACGGGCCCTCCAATTCCGCGGTCAATCGCAGCCAGCCCAGGCTAGGATATATATGGTCTTCGGGCTTTTCAAGCCTGGTTGCTTAGCAGCCGGGCCAAAGTCCAGGCCAGGGGGGCCTCAATCAACTATGGTCGGCCGGGCCTAGTGGAGGCACTGGGCAGGCTTCTGACGCTGCACTTTTCAGTCCCGCGGGCGCCCTCCGTCCAATTAGTTTTAACCCCTCCAGGCCCAGCCTTCGATCTTTTGACAGCCCCCGCCCGGTTTCAACCAACCAACCGGGCCGACTGAAAGCGCTCTCCGGGATACCAAGCAGGTCGAAGGGGATGGATGACAGGCTGTGACGGGATCAAAGTAAGAAATATTTGCACAAAGCCCTGTCATTTACGTCTGCGTTCGCAAGCGGCCAGTCCGGCCAGGCTTTGGGCCTAACCCGGCTGGAGTGCAGATATCTGTAGGCTTCCGAGTGATCGAACGTGATTGCCACGATTATGGGAGTATTCGGGGCATGTGCTATATGCATGCATTGATATGGATTAAACGGAACGCTAGTGTATGTGTCAACAGTCTTTGCGCGTACATGACTGCAACGGATGATATGTCATTTTCGCGATAATTTCTTACGGGCTCGAATCATTTATTTGTTCTAGTGGAACTGCACCGGCCTATTGCTAGCTAACTTCCTAACACCACAAAATCGGGTGAAACACTACTATTGGCAGATCCATCTCGTGACCACCCCTTTCTAGGAGTCGGGTTGAAAGACCCCCGGGCACAGATCTCAGTGCGGATCCGGGGTATATGCTTATATTCTCCCTTCGATAGTTGTCTTCAGCCGGATCGTTAGGATAATAAGGGAAAGAAATAATTTGGGTTGGGACTTATCAAGATGAAGCGTGCTTGGAGAGTTCGAGGTTCGTGATGATTCTGAAGCAGTAGAATAAAACATCTCCGTAATCAAGTAATAATTGCTAAAGTGCAAGTAATCTATCTACTGCACGTTGAAGAAATATATCGAGTGATATGAAATTGCCTAGCATCCACACTACCCAATACTTTGAACCTGTTGGAATGTTCTTTATCTCGATTTGTGTGTCCTAGGCCTGCGTGGGCCGGAGATAGGAGATAGCTTTAGATATTGCATCGTAGTAGCAGATATTCGCAAATATCTGCAGATATCTGTGGGCATCTTCAGATGCTTATCACCCATTGATAGAACACTCACTAAACACATAGCATATGCTGAAATCCTGTCGGCACCGTCAGGGGCCCACAAAGCCGTGCCTACGAAGCCCAGGTCAGCCTCGCTTCGACCTTGCCTGGCCGGAATGAACTTCTGTACGCTATCTGCAGCCCGGCCTGGCCGCTTGCGAACGCTAATTTACCTTGAGCCATTTATCGTAGGAGCCTCTTGCAGTTACCCAGAGGTTCACGGGAACCTTGTCAAGAGCAGTACACTGAGGGCTCTGACCCTTCTGCTACTTGGCTACTTTAGCATGGGGGGTTAAACGGAGAAGGAGGGCCGCACCACCCCGAATTGCAATACCCCGCTCCACCAGTGAGTTGCGATTGGACGCCAGGTAACATGGAGAATGTCCTGTAGTAAAGGGGTGAGAGGGTATGAGGGGCAGCGAACAATAAACCGGAAATCCGGGGGCAAATGACAAATCCCTCGAGCGCAGGCCCCGGATCCGCTACCCTCCCTCCCAGGAGCATCCCTGCCAGGGACAGAGTCTGTCATCCGACCACGGGTTTCTCGTGATTCACCGGTGGAGTTTCCAAGCTGAGAATAGTTGCAGGACACGGTAGTGCTTACACAAGGGGGGTTATGATAGAGGTGTTCCTCCATTCCGATCCGGGGGCGCGGGATTGACATCCTCACGTCCGGCCGAGGGAGCAAAATATAAGGAGGCAGTCGTCAACAGCTATCCTGTGAATTGGGATTGACGTCCCGGTGCGCCAGAAGGAGCTTGATACAAAGCGAAAAGGTAAGGGGTTCACATTTTTGTCAATGTGCTCTGGTTGCTGCTTATTGGGTGCTAAGGTTGTACAGGCCCGGCTCCCTTTTCAACGGGTTCGGGGGATGACCTCCTTGAGTAGTGTTTGATAAAACTGCTCTATGGCGGAGTTCCACTCAACCCGAGTCCCCGCCCCGGGGGATTAGCGCCGCTTTTGGAATACCTGTTACGGGCAGACGAAGGGTCGAACAGGTGCCAATTCTATCTTCGGAGGAGCCCGCACAACACATTAGGTGTGTTCGGGGTGCTCTTTTCCTACCACCCCCCCAAGAGTTGTTTTGCTGGTCTCTTCGTGGGAAGAACCTTTGAATGACAGCAGAAGCTTGCTTGGGATAATTACTACGGTCGAATACACAGATCGACATAAACATTTTGGCACAGTATCAGGTTCTTTGCTCGTCCGGTCAGCGGGGGACTTCGGGCCGGGTGGGGAGTCGTGGGGGGTTGGCAGCTTGTTTTACCCGGCTGAGGTGGTGGCGAGAGGAGAGGATTGGGGGAGGGGTTATGCAGAGACGGGCGAAATATGCGGTTAATTCAGCGCGAGGGTTGGGGGTTCCACCCTTCATGCTACCGCTGTGAGATCTAATCAGTGACAGACCACTAGCAATACCAGTGGGTTCAGGCTCCTTGGTGATGATTGCGGATATTCCAGTGTACTTCTAAAGAGATGTTCGTTGTTTCCGCAGTCCCGTTTTAGTCATTTACAGAGATTGATTTTCCTACCGGTCTTGCTTTTGCAGTGGTGGGACGGCGCGGGGACCCGAGACGTGTGTATTGACCCGAGTGTGGGCAAGGCCGCGTGCACTACCCCATCTAATACCCATGCATAACCCGTTCGTATTACTAGGGAGGTATGGAAGACGGAGTGATGGGAACAATTTATTTGAACTTCACATCTCAGTTATAGGTGGAATCTTAGCTGTGGAGCTAGGGACCTTGTTAGACCCTGCTCATAACAGGGTTCTAATCACTCCTGCAAACGCCCTCCCGCTCTTCTCCTAATGCTGTTTCTCCTCCATTATATCGCCCAGAACCCCCCTTCCTTCACTTCCCAACCCTTGGAAATCCATCCTCTTGCATGCCATCGTGCGAACCATGAGCCCCAAACCGGCTAAATCCAGGCTGTTCCTTTTCCCAAAGCAAAATCTGCCAGCGCGGCCATTTGAAGGCCTTCAAAGAGGATATACCCTTGAAACTTGCGGAGGTAACCCCCGACCCCGGCCTTGTCTTGGAATTCTACGCCCACAGTAATATCGTGGGATGAAGTGTACTCCCAAGTACTGTACCTTGGGCAGCCAAGTGGAATGGCTTGTCCTCCTCGGCTGCTTCTTCAAATGCATTCAATGATTGGGGTGTTATTGCAAAGTCAGTATCATCGGTCCGAATTGGCACCATGGAAGAGTAAAGCTGCACCAGTGTTCCGCGCCGTCCGGGGGAGCCATGGGGACGGAGGGGGGACTGCCAAGCGAACAAGACTGAACAGGGCGATGGAGTGTAGCCCTTAGTGGGGCGAATTGTGCGGCGGACTGCAGGACAGCTATGACTGCCGGGTCCAACCTAGGGAGCGTTAACACCGTTGGTGACCACGGGGGAATGAGGCGGTGGAGGAAGACCGCTGGGGAGATGGAGAGCCGGCAGGGTATGGGAGATGACAATGGGGATTAAGTTAGTCGGGAAACTGCGGGAATATAAGGGCAAGTCAAAAACCATAGGGGGTGCTATCATACTGGATGATGGGATTTATGTAAGACCGCTAGGGCAAGACCATACAAAGAGACTGTGCGGCGGGAACGAGGATGAGTGATACTCTATAATCGGCGCTCTGCGTTTAGTTAGCCGATTAATGGATCAATAGGAAATTAGAGAGTGAAACGCAGGGGGATGTATCCCACGTCCCCATCCCATGACATTCCCGCTGCGCTAGGGGGGGCCAAGGAGCAGGAACGATAGGACCGCGAGAATAAGCGTAAAATAACAGGTTATAAGAAGCAGCATACCTGAGTTGAAGAGGGTATGATTATGGAGTAGGAAAAGAATAACGGAAAAGACACCCGAAAATATCACATCACAATAAAACTAGTGATAGAAATGCACATTAGTGCCAAAAACGCATGTCTCTAGGGCAGGCCATCACCAAATCCAGGCGCTCACCGAGTATCTGTCAAACCCCTAGGGCCTACTGTTCAAAATTACGTTATCCTATTCCTGTACAGTGGTGTATGACTGTGTCACATGACCTATTGTTATGCTAGAAGATTCTAGCAGGTCTTATAGATTTCCTTGGTATGAGTCAGTGTTTGCGTAACCATAGAAGGGTATAAATAGGGGTGTATTTTTCCTTTCAGTTAGAAGAGCACGCAAGCTTGGATTAATCTATGAGTCTTAAAGATATATCTTGTTCACTATGTCTACTCCACTATCACAAGTGCAAGTGACTTAGATACAAACATTCTCACCTACGGGGCGGGGCGTTCAGTCTTTCCCATCTTTGCCATAGGGCATCCTAGTGTGAGCCAAAAAAAACGGACCGGACCGTTTGGAACACTGTGTCGCACCGCCAACCACAACAATGTTCTAGATTCTCCTGCTTGCCCTTGGGTTTTAGACGCCATTGCACGAGAATGTTGGTTGGGGGGGCGATGGGGGGAACAACGAGGTGGGAAGAGAGATATCGGGATTTTCGTTTTCATGTATGATATCTAGTATGGTCTCGGGTATATCAAGGTGGGAGATGACCGCTATGTAGGGGCTAGACAAACAAGCGGGTATGCTCGATGGCCAACCAAGCATGGAAGTACAGTACGTAAGCGGGGTAGGGAAAAGAGAAAATGAGAAAAGCGGCCAATTACGAATATCAGAGTTTTGTACACTAAACACCCGATCCCGAGAACCTGATCCAACACTAATCCCAACACCACGCTCACCGGTCATGTATCCTCAGCGGCTGAAGTGGCAGCGCACATATCTGGCGACCCCACTGTATACACCCATCTTGCTACAAAGTGTATCCATCACAAGAGAGCTGCACTGCTTTTTCAGCGTTGAATTCCCCTGGGACTACGGCTGTCCATACCCGATAAACGCCTTACCAACCCCGGGATCTCCAAAACGTAATAGGATGGGCCTCACCCCTAGGTCCTCTGAGGCGTGCCATGTAGAAAACACCTCTGCACGAAGCAGCAAGCCTCCCACTCCATCCGCCCGGCGCCTTCCCCGGACTGGTTGTAGAGGTACCGGTAACATCTGTTAGCCTTGGCGCCCCGGGTGTGAATTCACCCTGGTGACTGTAAATCTGGCGTTAACGGCACTCAATTGCCGAAGTTGAGGCGTGGTCGCTGTTGGCTCATCCGTCGGTTTATTTTGTCTCGCGTATCGGTTTTGGAGTTGGAGGTTGCTCTCTTGAGGTCATGGTCGATAAATGGTGCAGGGATATGGTGAGGACATCTGTAGCTGCAGCGGTATGTTTATATGCCAAGAATTGGCCTTAATTCAGGTTAATTACTTGACAAGGTCTGTTATCTGGCTGTGCCAAGGAAACTAACAGTAATTAACATTCTCTTGACATTCCCCTGCTCCAGCTGAAAATTCACCTAGTTTTAAACCATGAAAACTGGAGGATCGCCTACTCTATCACCTAATAGAGCCATAATTCTCACCGGAGCGGTTGTTGAGAATCCTTGGGGCAATATTTTCTTGGCAAAGGTGCTCCGGCCACAGCAGTCCCTCGCCATAGCGGGAGGGGATTCGCCTAGGACTTTGGCATTCCGTGGGGAAGGGAGGGAAGACGGGGCTATAAAAAAGCCCTGTTTCGCTATTTCTAAACCAACAGTAAAATCGGGAGTATCTACAAAACATGATCAAAGCATCCCGATCCTTTTACGGATCACTGAGTTACGCGTATCTCTATGCTTCCACGCCATGTTCTCATTCCTCGACACACTCCCATGATAAGAAAGCAAAGGCACCCCCGGAGAGCCCTCTCCCGTAAACCGTGCTTCCAGTGGGCTCGGCTAGCTAAAACTGGGCTACCGCGGTCAAAAGATCAGAAGGCTTGGCCCAGCCTGGTTATGATAAAATCAGTTGGACGACGTGCATCCCCGGGACTGAAAAGTGTGGCGTCGGGACCCTGCCCCCTGTAGACTAAATCTGCACACCGCGGTATGGGGATACTATGTTCCGAGGCAATGAAAACCGAGAAAAACCAAAAAAGCGCCGACGAGACCCCAAGCCTGTAAAGTTTGGCGGACAAGCGGTTCGAGAATATCGTTAGTGGCTACGCCCTGCTTTTCCCCGCCTAAAAAGATCTGGTTGCCCAGAGGGAAAAAAATAAATTGATAATAAAATAAAAAAAATGATAATGAGAAGGTAAAAAAAAAAAATGGTGGCCCCTGCTCCTGAAATACCGGTACCAGGACTTAGGGGGGTTCTATGCCGTGTTCATTTCGCATGCCACGGGGGATCCACTAGTGCACAGCGGACACGGAGCGGGTCTTGCTGCCCCTAGCCTTTTTTCACCAATCTTCCTATTTCGGGGTCAACCGTAGCTAGCCCAGGCTCGCCCATGTACTGTAGCCTTCGGGCATTTCATGCCTGGTTGCTCGGCGGCCGGGCAAAGTCCAGTCCAGACCGGCTTCAGCCGAGTATGGTCGGCAGAGCCTACTACAATCGCTACGCTACACTTTTCAGGCCTCCCGGCGTCTGCTGTTTAACCGGCCTTAACCGGCCCAGGCCCTCTAATCTTTGACAGCACTGTCCAGGATATTAGCCCGAAGGGGATTGTATGTGGTGATGGGATCCAAGAGAAGTTTGCACAAAGCCCTATCAGTTGGGCTAAGCCATTTATTGATGGGTCACTTGAGGTTGCGGAGCATTATAATGAGGATTTTGAACACTCCCAGTTGTCGGCCGGTTTATCACGGGAGGTTGGGCAGAGAAGCAGTGATGTTTTTCGAATCCCAATGCGGCACCCTAAGCTACCGGGAAGTAGCGAGCAGACGCCGTTTAGCTAATCTAGTAGATGGAGGAACGGACGGGGGGAGCTACTAACAATAAACCAGAGATCTGGGGTGGACTAAATGTCAAATCCGTTACGGCCATTGGTTGTCCTCTCTCCTGTCCCAATGGATCACCTCCTGAGATTGTGTACCGCCGTAGAGGCCTCTGATCTCCATTTAAAGACCAAAGGTCTCTCTCTACAAAGCCTAGTAATGAGAAAAAAAAGAATAGGAAGACCACTCATATAGCCTTAGCTCTAGTTTTCCTACGATTAGTTGAGAGCTTGGGCCGAGACGGTATCCACTTTGACGAGTTAACGCGGAATACCGAGAAGCAAGAACAACTAAAGGATAAACACAGGATCCAGCAGAATTTTGTAAATGTGAAACCTCAGATTTTTGTAGTGGTGGGACATCCACTAATGACGGCAGTAGATTTCCACCCGCAGCAAGATTGGAAGAAGAGAGAAAAAAACCCTAGGGACCTTTCGCGAACGTAGGAGGAGCAACCCCCGATCATTCAAGCACCTGGGGTTCTACTCAATATTAGTTATGTCATGATAAGCGCCTCGTTTAGCGATAAGCAATGGCGAAAAAATTGATGAAAAATTGGAAAAGAAGCAAAAAAAAAGGGCGCGACACCCAGTTTGGCTAAGTGATTGCTGTGACACTGCTGGGACTCCCCGTTGTCGATTTCACTACCGATATCCGAATTTGCACTGGGCAGAGTGGTATTATAATAACAGAGTTTTTATATTCCATTCGGGTTGAGGAATTTTGCCTCAACGGCTCTGCACAAGTGAGGGGAAGATCATTCCCAGAACAACGCTGTAGCTACGGGAGACAAAAACGGTCCTATCTGCATATATTCTAGGATTTTCCAGTTGTGTAGCCTCCCGGCATAACGCATTCTTCTCATGGCCGGCGCTCACACGGCACCGGGTGTTGGTAGAACCAGGCGAGCATTGTGGTACGTACGGTAGAAGGCTCTCGAAGGTGTAAGTCTCGAGAAGGGGGGCTGGGAATATTTTCCCGATTGTGATAGATTTCTCTATATAAGCACCCTTCCCCGTCCTCTAGAACTTAAGCTCAAAAGCTGTTTAGGCCCTAATGCGTCTCTATTATATCACCATCACCTTGCCCCTTCCAGGTTGGTCTCGTGACTCCAAACCCGGTGGCTCCGGCGCCAGTGGATATCACACCACCGAGAGCCAAGTGTAAAGCCCCGCGTCCCCTAGCCACTATATCGGAACGTGAAGGAGAAGGAGAGAGGTCTTCCACCGGCATGACTTGCCGAGTCACCGATATCACCAGATATCACTCGGAGAGCTGGCGGGTCCCAAAGGTGCGTTTACCTAGGCTACGATGCCTTGCAATATCATACAATACAATACAATGCAGTAACTTACTTAAAATCCACACAAGGCCGTTGGCCGGATGAGTATAAAACAAACTTTTTACGGATGGCGTACGGAGGAAAGGAAGATCCCGCTTACGATACCTTTTTTAGACAGGCCCACAATTATCTTAGGCATTACGAATCAGAATATAGCGGATCCTCAGCAACACCCTCCTCCAAATGATACTCCTCTTCTGAGACAACAGTAGTATGTTTAAGTCTTTTTGGTGTGGATTGTTCTATTTTAGTAATTTTTTTTCTTTATTATTTTCCGGTGTCTCTGTTCGCTTGACACACCACTTCCGAGTCCTTTCAGAGTTCTGTTACCAGAATTCTGTCATTGTTACAGACCTCTTGACATTCCACGTGCCCCACAGAATACCATCGTATTGTAAGTTAAGTTAACTATTTTGTAGCTACCAAGTTTGTGTGGAAGAGCGAGGTAAACCAAAGAAAGCATCAACATCCCCAACCCTCTAACTTTGAAAACCCCAAGCACAATACGGGAACCCACGATAGTGTTTGAAAATCAAGAGGTGTCACCAACTGGATTAAAAATATATATTCAGGAGAGCATGGAAGGAATTTTTCAAAAAGAAACTTCCCAAGAACGTATAAGCCATGAGAATTGAGTCCCCACCCTTTCCTCCGCATCCGGACTGGCGAAAGGCGATCCTTCATCACCAGGATATGATGCATCCTTTGTTAACTTATCATCATGCCGGTGGCATAAAGCATCCCTGTATACCCACTCTTGCGGATCACAACCCCCCCCATCTAACTGGCCCTAATCCCTCATCTTTGGGAATTATGTTCTTCGGCTTTTTCAAGCACACCCATAAGAACGGCCGCGGTAATGAAGGTTTTGACAGATCCGGGCCATATATGTGCGTAAAGCCCATAAACTTGGGGGCGATGAAGGTGCAGACAAGTGCTAAGACGTGGGGAGAAGACGATTGTCCGTCTTAATGTTAGCATTCTTCTCATATTAGTAGATACTGTGGAATGTGAGAGTCTGGCAATAAGTCATTCAGTGGCGGATCAAAGATGAACGAAGGTAGATGGGTGGTATTGCTCGGGGGTGAGATAGGGTCTATAGAATATCCGTGGGGTTGTTGGTCTTGTTATGTCCTTTGGTCACACCCGGATTATCACTGGTAATGAGATTTGTTTTATGATGAATGAATGCCTCTACTGATACACCGGGGGATGCATAGGAAAAATCGACAATCGATAGTGGAAGTGAAAGAGAAACGTGAATATGATAGAGAAAGGATCGCAAAATACGCAGGATATCTAGCCAACGCTGAAAGGTCCATCACCGCCAAGCGCCATGGATAGAGTGGAATAATTCATAAGAATCGCCATACCCGTAATGCGCTAAAAGCAGGAAAGATACGAGAGCGAACAACAGGATTAAAGTAAAATGGAAAGGGTGCAATACCACTATGGAAGCGGCGGTGGGAGCGGGGGCGGGTGAGGCCCAGGGTGTATGCGGGTGGTTGAGCGGAGACTGTTGGAGCGGTAAAGGTGACTTCTGGGGAGGCCTAGACGGGGTGGAACAAGACGTGGGGGAGTGAAGCACATGTTCATCTGCTGTGCCGGGAGTAACATCTTCCGGTGCTGGTGGTGGACCTGCTACCGGCGGCCCCGAAGTGTCCCCACTCGCGGCAGACGCTGTCGCCCGGCCACGGGTTTCCGATAATTCACCGGCGGGGTTTTGATATTCTGATAGTAGTTGTAGCACACGATGGCGCTTGTTCAAGGCAGCAAATGATAGAGGTGTTCGGCCATTGCAATCCGGTAGGGCGGGGTTGACATCACCGCGTTCCAGGAGGAGTTTCACGACACCTGCAGCTCCTCCTAAAGCGGCAAATGATAGGGGTGTTTGGCCATTGTTATCCGGTGAATCAGGATTGACATCTCGGCGTTCCAGAAGTAGCTTCACTACATTGTCATGTCCTCGTAAGGCAGCAAACAAGAGGGGTGTTCGGCCATTGGCATCCGGTGAATCGGGATTGACATTCTTGTGTTCCAGAAATAGCTTGACTACACCTTCATGCCCAGCCGAAGCAGCAAACAATAGGGGTGTTCGGCCATCGTGATCCGGTCGATCGGGATTGACATCCCCGCGTTCCAGAAACAGCTTCACCACACCCCCATGTCCTCCCATAGCAGCAAATGATAGGGGAGTTCGGCCTTTGTTATCCGATGAATCGGGATTGACATCCTCGCGTTCCAGAAGCAGTTTCACTGCACCCCCATGTCCTCTCATGGCGGCCAATGATAAGGGCGTTCTCCCGCCCTTATCCGATGAATTGGGATTAACACCCCCACGTTCCGGAAGTAACTTCACTGCGGCTTCGTTCCCCAACTCAGTAGCAAACGAGAATGCCGTGCGGCCATCCCGTATAACTAAGTCGGGCTCGATATTTTCCTGTCCTAGAAGCAGTTCCACCATCATGTCATTTCGATATTTCACAGCCCACATTAATGGTGTGTGGCCCCTTATATCACGTCCATTAACGTCCCATCTTTTCATCTGCAGCATCGCCTTCGCAATTTCCGCAATCCCCCAAAATGCGATACAGTGTAATCCACTTATTTCCTGGTCATCCTCCCTCGAGTACCACTCACGTATTTCCTTTTGCCAGAGAATAGCGGCCGATACATGGCTCTCGTGTCCGTCAAGTAGCCGCAAAGCGAGATATTTCGCCGACTCTGTCACCCCCCGAGCTGCATGGGCCCCCCAGAAGCACGTAGCATACCCAAGAAATGGTGCTGCCGCCAGGGCTGTGCCGGGGTTTGGGGGGAGCTCCCGGACTACCCGGCAGTTCAAATAGGTGAGGCAAGTTTCGGCCATCATCGAGTGAGCAGTTGCAAATAGGATGGGGTGTCCACCAAGGCACTCCTGAAGTGTGACATGCAGGAGCCGGACCCCCAATGACTTTTTGTCAATGGTAGCGAGTCCTAAAGTGCAGCCCAGAACGGTCTCTATCGGAGGGACGTTGTGGGTGTTAAATTCCTTCTCTCCTAATTCTACCCCTAGCGCATGGCACAGCTCCTCAGATTTCAAGGGCCGCTCACAGCGGGAAATCCACATCAATGCTTCCATTCCAAGTTTCTCTTTGCCTCCACCCTGCCGCCTTATCCGATCCAATGTCGTGTTGTATACATCCTGTAACCCAAGGCCGTTCGTCATCTTATGAAGTGCTTGTCTCCTCCGGTGCAGGGTCACCTCTGCAAGGATCGCATCCGTATAAAGGCAAGCAAGAAGAAATCTCAAAATCACTGTTAGCCCAGTGCGTGAACCCAACACCTCATAATATTACATACATCCCTGAGATCCTTTCTGGAATAACTCTGAGTATATCAGCTCGCAATTCATTGTCCATCGCATTAATGTCCAGGTCCTCATTCAACCTCTTCTCAATATATCTTCCAATATCGTCGAAAGTTGGCTTTATTGTAATCATTTCGGCATCTTCTAGAAAATAGTGCTCAACCTCCGTTCCAATCTGAGGCCTTCCGGTAAGGAACAGCCGTGTGTTTGGGCACTCCCGGACAACGCGCTGTAGAGCTTCCCAAAGTCGATCCCGCTGGTTTCTAGGGAATTCATCCAAAGCGTCGATGCAGATATATCCCTTCAGCAAACGTGATAGCGACATGATGAGCATCTCGAGAATTTGGGGAAGCCGGAGTCCGCAACCATCAACCTGTTTTTTTTGCTTTCTCGAATGCCTTCTGTACTTCATCCGGGACTTCTGCCAATGCTCCTACAACTTGCCTCAACACTGATCCCAATACAGTGCTCGCGGATTGTACGTTCCGGGCGTTAAAGTCGCAGTACACATAGGTGACGACCGCACCGTCTCCATCAATCCCATCGGAAAGTGTATCTATCACAAGAGAGCTGTGCAGCTATTTTAGCATTGCGCTCACCAGGGGGCTACGGTTGTTCATACCTGATATACGTTTTCCCAACTCCTGGATCTCCACAGCATAGTAAGAGAGGCTTCGCATCCCGGTCTTCCGAGGTGCGCCACGCAAAAAACCATTGGGTGCGGAGCAGCCAGTCTCCCACTCCATCCGCTCGGGCCTCACGAATAGCCTGGTGCCTTTCCCGAGATGTCAGTGGACATAGCCACTCCAGGACCTGGCGCCTCTCGTTGGATACGGATATGTTACAGTTATTCCACACATTTTTGTAGCTGTCCGTGACATTACCGCAGTTGCTGTTTATTGAAATGGTGGGGTCTTGGCTTGCGATCGGATTCATTTCGTCTAGCAGGTTGGTTTCGCGACCGGAATCTGTTGCAGAAATCTTTCTCTGGGATTAGTTGTTCAAGCAAAGCAAAGGCTGATATTGAAGAAACAGACAGACGGACGTTCAGGAGGGTACGGGAAGGTGGGAGATCTCTTGCCCTTGATGCTACTGATGACTCCTGCGCCAAGAAATGACAGGATACCGTATATCCCCCAAGTCGAAGCACTCGCACTATACAGTGCCGGTACTCGAGTGGAAGTGCTGGCACCCGAGTAACATACCGGTACTGTACCGTACTCGAGCACAGCACCTGTATTCCATTCTACAGATAGTAACTCGGTTCTGCGCCTTTGAGAAGCGCCGGATAGGTTTTTGCATCCGTTAACTGCGGCTACTATAAATCATGGGCGTGGTGTCCCAACCCCAATATCTTCCTCTATATTATAAACCGTTGGAGGGCTCAGCGAGGCGGCACCAAGCTCCTTCTCCGGTATTTTCCTGACCCCTCTTTTCACCTTCCTAATTAGGAAGGTGCCTAGGGGGTTCAACACCAGACACACTCTCATGACCCTACCCCACAGGTTCGAACTTGGAGCTTCATAGGCCTGTGGGATGGATTTTGTTGTGAGCAGAAACACTATGGCTTGCACCCTACTGCTACCTGATTACAACCCTGGAGACCCTCTACCAGCCATACTATCCTTCTAAAAACAAGCCACATACCTCATGGATGATGTGGTCTGGTTGGGGGTGGGGAATAAGGTGTTTATTTATTCTTCTTGACTTTTGTTGAGGGGAGAAGGAAATTTGGCTGTTTGGCCTCAACCTATGATTTGTTAGTTGGTTTGTTATGTTTTTTGGTGTGTTTTTCTTTTGTTTTTGGGGTGTGGGATATGGTGTATTCTGGAGGGGGGTTTTTTATCTAGTGTTTTCCGGGTTTTCCCTCTTGGCCAGCGGGGGAGGTTTCTGACGCCGTAACCTACTGGTTGATATGCGAGGTCTGTACCTTAAATAGATAAATTCTATGATTTAACAAAAAAAAAAAAGAAAATCAGCGAGGCGGCACCCTCAGCGAGGCATGGCAAGTCTTGGCGGCAACCGAACCCACATTCTATTTTATACTTCCTAAGTCAACATATTTTTCCTTCTTCTCCTCTTCCTCTTCCTCTCAACACAACAACCTCAACAACACAAATTAGCACAATTGCCTCCAGAGAGCCTATCTACTCTGGAGGCACTAATACAAAACCGAGTAACAGGACCACAAATGTTTCCCTGGGCACAGGGGCTATATCAGCCTTTGCTCCCCTCCCGGTAGAGAGATTATTCAATCTCCTGTCCAACTCCGTCTTCCTCTCCCCAGATTTCCTCAAGTTCTTCTTGGTCAAATCGATCTCCATCCCCCTCCCCTGGATCTCTAACCAATACACCAGCTTCAGAACTATTTTGCGCTATGTCTTCCAGGTGCCGTTCCAACTTCTATACCGTTTGTTCAGCTTCAGAAATCTGTCCAGCAAGTCTCTTTTCCTCTTGCTGTAACACTGCTGCTGCTGTCTTACGATGCTTAGGTAATCTTCCTTCCTCCTCCAGTCTCTCAACCTCTTTCCTTTTTCTAGTGTATTCTGCTAACTTTTGTTTTCTTGTCTCAACTAGATTGGTCGTATTCCAGTACCTTTGCAGTATACGTTCACGTATCTCTGCCGTTTGGGATTCAAAAAATCTTGTGATATCCTCTTGATCTATCCATGCTCTTCCAGAGGTTGGTATTCATGTTCTATTTGCAGTTTTTTTTTTCTGAATATCTGCTAACTGTTTTGAGAGGTTCTAAATACGGCGATCCTTCTCCTCAGTTTCTGTATGCGCCCTATTCACTGCAATTGCTAGATTACTAATAACTTTCTTCAGTCCCCACTCTATCGGGCCATTGCTCGGAAGTGTGGCTAGAACAATAAGTTCTTGCTCTTCAATCTCTTTCCTATTCTGAGGTACTTCCAATCTATTGATTTGCTGAGTGGAGAAAGTACTTAAAAGTTCGATACTGACAACTTGGGAATCTAGCTCTTGGCTATAAGGATTGGTGGAATTCGAGTTGGGCGAGGTCGATTGGGGTCTGTAGGCTTGAATCTTGGCCAGGATAATATCACAGTTGATTGGTACGAGTCCTGTGTTATGGAATCTGCTTTGTATATTGTTAGGCTTGAAGGATACGCGACGGGCAATCATGAGAATTTCGTAGAAATTCTCCTTTGAAACGCCATACTCATGTCGCTCAAATCGGTGTGTCAGTTCTTTTTGATAGTAATGCTTGTAGGGACTGAAAATAGATACGTCAAGTAGTTGTAAACGATGTGTGGTATGTGGAGGCAAGCAGTAGGGAATAATCTTCTGTGAAATACAGAATTCTAAAAACTGAATGTTGACATGGCTGCTGTGACCATCGAAAAGGAGAAGCCGAAACTTGCCCGCTGCTTTTTGTGTTAATAAACTGTTTGGACCAAAGTTTCGGTGCAGATATTCCTGTGCCATTTTTTCATTGGTCTATCCATTGTGTGAACAGCCAAAAAGAATATTTTCTGGCACACCTCTAACTCTTCTAAACCACTCAGATACAAACTCTTCCTTCTTTGATATAATTGTTGGATCTAGTACTGTTCTATCTGCACAAATACCTTTAATTACAGTTACAAATTCTCGTGTACCATCTATTTTATTATAAGTTATAGTTTATAAAATAATAAAGAAGAATTTGGAAAAAACATACTTTGTGCACGATACTTCAATTCTCCACTCACGCTGGGTTCTCGAATTACTTCTAAAACCCATTCTGACTGACCCAGGCCAAGTAGAAATCCAACCTCATCTATATTGTATATATTCTGAGATTTTGTTTCATACTCATTGACAATTCTCTCTAACTAAATAAAATACAATTAATTCTTATTCAAAATAATAATAATAAAATATATACTAGTAAAGAATAATAATAAAAAAGTAAAATATATATAAAAAAAGAGTAAACCAAGAATAAGAAAATAAAAGAATACCTCATCAAAGGTAGATTCATTAATTGAACATCATTTCCACGTACATTGTGAATAAAATCAAGCTGCTTGCTAAATCGTAATTTAACATTGGGATGCCGTTTTTTAAAACCCAGTTCCCACTTTTTCCCTACTGCTTCAGTGGGACTTCGCAATTGCAAAACGGAGGTGGCAATTTCACACAACTGCCATATCGTTGGAGGAAATCTAAGGCGACAGCGGAAGTAAGACTGTTCCAGTACAACCCTCTCCTCCTCGGGTGTAAGCTTCTGTCTTCGTTGACTTTCTTCTTTATGGGTTTTTCTCCCCTGGCGGCGATGCGTAATCGTAGTTGGAGCTATTTCAACCATTTCTGCCGCAACAGTAAGGCTGGAAGCTTTCCCAGTGGCAGCCATTTCAATGGCCATTTGCTCTCGTATGCGGATCGGAATATTGCTGTTTTCGGTACTTATAAGTGGCATCTTTTGACTCACTGAAGGGGGATAGTAGGTTCTCGCTTGCTTGTTTTCTTGGGTTTTGATGATACAATTTAAGTTACTCACTAGTGTCAAATGCTAAGTTTTGCCATGCCTCGCTGAGCCCTCCAACAGTTTACCTGGTACTAGAATGTTGATACAGTCGCACCCACTATAATGGACCCCTTTATTGTGGAAAAACCGCTATTACGAACAAATCGCCTGGGGGTTGTGCGCAACCATACAAAGGGCCTCGCTATAATGAATTATGCTGGATAACGAATCTGAATTGATTTCTTAGATTTTTACCCAATGTCCCTATATAAATTCAATCTGCTATAATGAACTACTTGTGACTACTGCTGACTAAATAAGTAGATTTGCATATGTCTGGCTAAAACCATGATCATAATATGAAGGATATAGGTTCAAGTCTTGAGAGTCATAAGGATGGGGGTAGAGATAATGGGGCTTGTCGGTACTACCACTAACAGTATTTCTATCAACTGCCTCCTCCATATCATCTCTAGTTTGGCTTCCTTGATCTCTACTATATCTACTCCATACTATGCCTTCCGAGTCCTCCTTTCTGCCACTCCCTTTGATGTCCATTCCTTTTTCCGTCTCATCTTCTCTGCTGAGTTCTTTGCTGGCAGGGAGGGAACCACCTCTAGAGGTGGGGTGGGGTTGATTTTGGCTGCAGGTGATGCAAGAGGGCTTTGGGGATGTAGTTTGAAGTAGGTATTGATCATAGTTTGTTTCTTTTGAGATTCTTGATAACTTAACAAAGAACCTTAGTAAATAAGCATAATGAATAGAGTACCAACATACTTAAGAATGCCAGCAGCTAGATATATTGATTGCTCAACCATGGTGGCTAGGGAGATTGTACGTCCTGTGGGAGTTGATAGTGAGTCAACATGCAGGGACTGAAGGTAACACAAGATATCATGAAAGTACTGAATTGCTTTACTGTAGGAAATTGATGCTCAGAGGTGCGTTGAATATATCTCATCATCAACATTGCCTTTAGCATCATGGTTTGTAAGATCTAGACTATTCACCCCATGGGAAAGTAACCTAAGGTTGACCTCCTCTTCAACCATTGCTTCCACATCCAGAAAACCAGACTCCTTATCCAGATGCTCTTCATCATCCACCTCCAAAAAATATTCCCTGAATCTGGTATCGAGTTCAGCTTGAGAGAGATGTGAATTGAGTAGCCAGAGAGCAGCTTGAGTATAGGATTCAGAAAATTCTAAGACAGGAGAATCAGTAGTAGTTGAGTTGGATGGTACTATGGAAGAAGAGGTATGACCAATAAGTAAGCCAGAATTCTTCCCACAGTTACTTATTGTGATCGCAAATATTGACTCCGAAGCATCGGCTATAAGATAAATAGCAGATAAAATATTAAGCTTTGGTGGAGCTGTACTATGTTTGTTGAAGTACTAAACTATATAGTCAGCATACTGGCACTAGTAAGCAGCCTTAAAGAAGTCGATAATATATTGGTCAAGAGGCTGGAGCTTGTAGGTAGTATTTGGAGGAAGGTAGAGAAGAGTAATATTTGTAAGCTGTGGTGGTCTTGGACCGGTATAATTCTCTGAAGGACAGTCTGGAGAAGGGTGACTAGGACAGTTATCTGTAATGAGAATAATTTTGTGATCTTGAATTCTCATATCATAATCAAAACTCTGTAAATATTCATACTAAATGCCACTTAACATCCAGGCTTTTTTATTGTAGCAGTAAATAATTGGAAGATTCTGAATGTTGATTTTGTGCTAATGAAAGGCCTGTGGAGTGGCTGCTTCTCTGATAACTGTAAGGCAGCATTTTTCACTACCATCTGAATCGACAGAGTAAAAGGTTGTAATGTGAGTCTTGCTTAGCTTACCTTCCACTAAAGTCTTGCCCTTCTCTTTCCTTACATTTGGATAAGCTGGCTGCTTATTATATTGTAAGCCACTTTCATCACAATTCCAAATATTTCTAAGTTGATATGATTTCAACTTATTACAAATTTCAACCTTCACATTTTCCACAACCAAGATGTTAACACTTCCAGCTTCACCACATCTTTTAAGCCTTCCGATCATGTGCCGTTCCTTGAACCGCTTTAACCACCCCCCTAAGAAAGAAAAATCTATATAATCCTTCTCACATCCTATCTGAGTAAGCTTCTTTTAAATAACTCCTGATTGAATATGTAGCACATTATCAGTCACTGGGACCTTTCCCTTCTCTGCTGCATCGACCCATTTGGCTAACAGAAACTCGAAGATCGGATGTTGTACCTTTCGGGACTTTTGCTTTAATGCTTCTGATCCTATATTACAATATACGATTAAGTATTAACTACTAGTATAATTATCTTCATACTACAAATAATAGATATTGTGTTTATTTTTAACGGAATTCATACCAGAAGGTTTTCCCTTTTGAATCCTATCTTTCTATCATTTCAAATGCTCTGACAGACTTGACAGGGCAAGTGGGCAGTCATCCTCCCTCCTTGAACACTCAGGCAACTCCGTAAATTTTGCCAATTTCATATCTGGATGGTGGGAACGAAGGAGGCACAACTCATACTTTTGACCTTCGGTTAATCCTTTCTGGCCTGCATTTGTAGTAGGCATTGTAAGCAGTTGGATGATCGTGATATATTTCTTGAGTGAACGATCCAGAGAAAGTATGAGGTTGTTTTAGTTGCTACTTTTCTCCTACTCCGCTTTCCTCAGAAAACTCTTCCTTACTGCTTACTCATCTTCACAGATCCCTCCGAATGCCTATACTGGATGTCTGCTATACTGAACAAAAATGGACTGATACTTGGCGTTCGTTATAGCGGGGTGCGACTGTATCTCTTTACCGCGCTGTACCCTTAAACAGTTCATAATTTTTCTGCGCCTTTCGCGGCCCTCTGACCGGTCCTGAGCTTTGCCCCCTAACCTTACCCAATGTTGCCATGGCAACCATATATACCTGGTAGGAAAATTTTATGTACGGTATTATAACATCATAACAGCGCTCGCATACAGAAACTACCGTATTCCGTAGTCTACCGCAACCGAATATAGTACCCTGAAACGGTTGGGGGGGGTTTGAAAGAAGAGGGAAAAATAAGAGAATTGCAGTCCAGCTAGCAAGATACAGGTAAGATTTGGCCACACAAGTGGTCTGGCTACGACCGGTAGCGGTAACCGTTGGTTGAACGGCATACAGGCCAGGACTCGACCGAGACCGGCTGGAAGGGAAAGCGTAACTTAGTCTAAGTAACCCAAAACCTCCAGCCTATTCCTAACACAACCCTATGGACCCCCACAGATACGATACTCACCCTGATGCAAGAAGGAAGGCTACACCGGTAGTACTGGTGCAGTACTCGGGTATAGTACTCGATTACAGTACACCACTTAGCCGAAATACTGTCGCGGGTTCTAATTCCGTCAATTTTTCATCGGCGTAGCCGAGTATAACGGCATTGCGTACTGCCACTGGACAAAAGTCTTCCATCAATCCACAACACTATCGTTTGTCCTACCCCACCTTTGGTCCTACTAGCCTTCATTACCGGTACCGTCAGTTCTACAATGGTCAATGGCCAAAAGCTCTCCTGCTTGAAGCACCTGTCACCCGAGAATCCACCCAGGAGCGCCTATCGCAGTGGTATCTACGGATATCTGATGCCCCTGAATTTTTCGAGAAGTTGAGGGAATCCGTGACAAATAGGTGATAGATCTCGGATGGGTACCGGTACCGTACCGTACTCGCACTGTGCTTGTACACGAGGGTGATGATTAGGACGGGTTGCTGGATCTCCCCAGCGATGCGGCTCCGTATGGTTCCTGGTGCTATTAACTGCAAATCAACACTTTGCCTTACAGATGATCATTTTCTAATCCGGTGTTTAGATACATCATCTTCTTAATCGAGAAGAATGGTCTACTGACCAAGTACCGTATCGTATTCCAATACCGGCACCGTACCTCAGACACGTCTTCACAACCCCTGGAGCCTCACAGCAGAATAAAGCCTGGATGGTGGGGCAGTCTTCACTTTTATGCCATTTCACGAACTCGTGTGTCTGAAGAAGCCCGGTTCCCATTCCGCCCACCCGACTGATGGGGGCAGCATGCCGCCTTCCCGGAGGTGCCAGCCGGTATAGCTACTTGAGGGTGGCTAATTTCCCGTTGGCTACTGATGTATTGATGTCGTTCCGTGCACTCATAGGAATGTCAGTGATGCTGCCTTCGCTGTTGTTTAAGGTAAGGACCAGGAATTGGCATGACGGAGGATCAATTTTGTTGGGAGTATCTTTGCTATCGTTGAAACACCTACAGGAGCTAAGGAAAGGGTGGTATCCAAGTGATAGACTGTTTTACTGTACCGGTAGTCAGAGGGACTACGACAGAGGTGGGAGATCGCGCTGCGACAATCGGATCATTTCCCTGCCGGGCGGAGATCAGACTCACCCTCCAAAGAGAGCTAAATCAAGGAACAGATCACCCGGAAAAAAGGGCTATCGATATAATACAGAAATTAAAATTTTGTAGAACAATATTAGCTGTATTCCCCAGGCTCCTTCAAAATGCTGAGGAATACTATGGCTGGGCCTAGTGTTTCAGCGTTCTCACCAAAATCAATCGGTGTTTGGAGAAATCGTGTATGATACCTGCTTCCATACCATGTATTGCACTAAGTAGAGGAACCATCACCAAAACTTGGTGTACATGTTGGATCTGGATAGTCAGATTTGGGCTGTTAGCATTGAAAGAGATTGCGAAAGGATACCGATTTATAAGCACTTGATTAGGATCAGGATTATCGGAAGAGCCAGGACGGTGGAGGATTTCTTACTTCCCATTGTTCTATCTTTCCTCTCATGTCTCCCTCTATCTTCACTGATACCGTCTATGGAATTTCTTGCTCTTTGCCTTTCATTTCCGATCGTTATGCGAACACATTCCTTTCTTTTCCTTAGTCGTTAAGAACATACCAAGCTCTACCCGTTCTTTTGTCGCTCTCCTTGCTGCTCGGAAAAACTGAAGTGAATATAACGGTATTCATGCACTTGCCCGATATACTTCACACATGACATATTTGACCGGGAAGTGGACACTCTACTAGCCACGCCCTGTCATAAATTTTGGATCGGAACTAAGGACAGCCGGGCCAACGGGTGGGAAAGTAGACTCCTAAATCGCCGCAGGGCAACTGGGCAGACACTCTCTAGCGTTGATCTGACTTTTACAAAACGATATGGTAACCCACCATTGAGCCCTTCGGGTGTGCTCATCCATTACCGCTATACTTGAGCGGCTTAGGAAAGGGATATCCCCACTCCCCACTGCTCCTTTCGATCGTGACGGAACCTAAAGAAAGCACTAAAGGATGAAGCAGCGGGAGTGCAATCACAATAGGCTCTAAGCCGGGCTAGGCGTGGAAGAAATAATGAACTAGACGATCGATGTAGTTGATATGGTTAATAGCTAGGGACTGGCCGGGAGATATATATCTTCTTGTAGCCAACTCCGGAGGTCAAGTAGAGCACAGCATACTCTTAAGAAACGCACTCTCCAGAAAGCACCATAATCCTCCGCGATCCTAAACTATCCACAGCAATCAAACCACGAAAACCAATGTCCTATAGCCGATTCCGACGGACATGAGATGTGAACTGTAGAAAACCGAATACACTATGCCAACCTATATAAAATGCGAAAAAAACAAACTAAACCAAACACCCGATACCTGACTCCAGTTGCAATGGGTATCAGCAAAACCGGGAACCCATATCCTATGTCTACCGGCAAAGGATGTGAGAGCAGCAAACCGCTATCATACCATGAGCCTAACCACCGCACTCCTCAAAGCCATAAGCCCTATAACCGCATACCTCTTGGCAGTGCCCGATAGGTGGTCTAACAGAATGTAATCACAACTTGGCTGGATCATAATCCCACCACACACATCCATCACTCGCAGGTCCGGGGTTGCCGGAGGCTTTCTGGGAAAAGCCAGCTCTTCCCCGCACTTTCGAAGTGCCGATGTGAGAATATTTGTATCTAAGTCACTTGCACTTGTGATAGTGGAGTAGACCTGGTGAACAAGATATATCTTTAAGACTCATAGATTAATCCAAGCTTGCGTGCTCTTCTAACAGAAAGGAAAAATACACCCCTATTTATACCCTTCTATGGTTACACGAACACTGACTCATACCAAGGAAATCTATATACCCTGCTAGAATCTTCTAGCATAACAACTGGTCATGTGACTGTGTCACATGACCGACACAGTCACACCACCGTACAGGAATGAGATACCGTATTTTGAACACTTCCCCTACGGTTCCATTCCCAGCCTATTAGAAAACCCTTCAAATGTCACCTTAACTAATCCCTTTGTACATATATCAGCCAAGTTGTCCTCGGTTCCAACTGCTATCACATCTATCTTCCCCGCTTCCCGTAGCTCTCTAGTGTAGTGGTGCTGAACGTCGATATGTTTCGTTCGGTCGGAAACGCCCGCGTTTTCGGTAAGCTTGATGGCTGCTGTGTTGTCACAGTATAGGATCGGTACAGTCTCAATTCCCATATGTGACATTCCTCGGCTAAGCCAGACGCTCTGTCTAGCGGCAAATGCGAGTGCGACGTATTCGGCTTCTGTTGTAGATGTTGCTACGGTTTTTTGTTTCTTTGATCGCCATATTACGGTACTTCCGTAAACTTGTACGATCAGACCGGTAAACGATTTTCTGTCTTCGAGATTTGAGGCGAATGAAGCATCAGTAAAGATCTTCAATGGTTGCTCCTTGTTGTCTCGGTTGTATCGTAATCCCTTGGTCTTGGTTCCTTTTAGATACCTAAGTACCCTTTTTGCGGCGGTAAGATGTGTGGTGGTGGGTTTTGAGGAGAATTGGCTGAGGAAAGCAGTGGCATGTGCGATGTCAGGTCTTGTAGCGACAGCGGCGTACATCAGCGATCCAATGATGGACTGGTATTGTCGTTGATCGCATAGTTGATCATCGTCTTTTGCTTTCATAAGTGTAGTATGGACTTCAATAGGAGTGGCAACTGGTTTGGCTTCGCTTAGGTCAAATCGTTCGAGGATCTCAGTAATATACCGTTCCTGGTAGATTTTGAGATTGTCTTTTGAGATTTCGATCTGCATGCCTAACAGTAGTGATGCCTGTCCAGAGTCCGTACATTGAAAATGGGATTGTATTTTGTCAATACATGTATCGACTAGTGAGGATTTTCCGGCTATTAGAATATCGTCAACGTAAATGCAACAAAAGAGGTTTTTTGCAACAAGAATACATGGGTCGAAGTCGGTAACTTTAAGGTTCATGGTTTCGAGGGTTTTGGTTAGTCGTTGGTACCATAGTCTTGGGGATTGCTTAAGTCCGTAGATGGCTTTCTTAAGCTTCCAGACCTTGCCTGGTTCGCGATACCCTTCCGGGAGCTCCAGGTAGGTTTCCATGTCTATGTTGCCATATAGGAAGGCGCTCTTGATGTCGATCTGTCGGAACTTATAACCACGTTTGACAGCTACTGCCAGCAGGAGTCTTAGGGATTCTAACCGAGCAACCGGGGCATAAACTTCTTCATAGTCTTCGCCTGGGGCTTGGTTGAAACCTTTTGCGCAGTATCGTGCTTTCCAATGTTCGATAGTGCCATCCTTTTTGACTTTGGCCTTATAAACCCATCGTCCTGTTAATACCTTTTTTCCACTTGGTTTTTCCACTTCCACTCCTACTTCTCGTTTTCTCAGTACCTTCATCTCTTCGTCCATGGCTTTCTGCCATTCATTTCTCTCCTGCGATTCCATGGCCTCTCTATACGTATTGGGGTCTGGTATGTGATACATGAGACCAACAACCGTATATCTTTGAAGATTCCCTTCTTCATTCCGAAGCTGTTCATCGAGTTCCTCTCTCCTTTCCTGGAGAAGTTGCATCTCGTCCTCGGTTAGACCTTCCAGCTTACAATCCCGTTCGTTTCCTTTTATTTGACGTTGCAGAGACCGTATCTTCTTTTCTATCTGAAGGTTTTCTTCGTCTCGTACTTTCTGTGTCTGAGTGCGTTCTCGAGTAGAACGATAGGGTGCTGGAGGTTCTGAGGAGGAGGTATCTGGAGGAGGAATAGGTGTTGACTGGAATTCGCCGGGCATAGAGGTAGTCGGAGGTGGTACTGGTGTTGTCGGTCTTACTGGGGTAGATGACCCATCCTCATCGGTACGTTCCGATTCACTAGATTGATCCGACATTTCCTTTTCTTCTCTTTCTATTGTTCGTTGAAGATATTCAAACGATACCCCTTTTGTCTTTCCAAATTTCACATCCCTTGCTTCGATCACAGTGTGCCGTTTAGGTATGTAAACACGGTAAATCGTCGGACTGGAAGTGTATCCGACTAGGTGACCTTCTTCTGCTGTCTGGTCAAACTTTCCTCGCTTCTCAGCTGGGATATGTACCATGACATCGGCGAACCAGGGATGGAGGTGACTAATCGTGGGTTTCGTTTTATATAGTTGCTCGAAAGGTGTTGTTTTTATTGATGAATGCCACCGTCGATTGTAGAGGTAAGCCGCTGTGGAATAGGCCTCTCCCCACAATGATTTTCGTTCAGGTGGCATCATGCATCGTACCATTGTTGTAAGGGTCCGATTTAGCCTTTCTGCGACTCCGTTTGATTCAGGGTTGTAGGCTGGTGATGTGGTGTGGATGACTCCTTTTGTGTTTAAGAATTCAGACACTTTCCAGTTAAGGTATTCGGTTCCTTGGTCGCTATGCAATCGCTTGACTCGTTTACCGAATTGAGTAAGTACCATTTCCCAGAAGTGTTTTATGGCAACTTCTGCTCCGTCCTTTGTCTTTAGTAGGTAAATCCAACAATACCTGGTATAATCATCTATAAACGTCATGTAGTAGAGATTTTTTCCCAGTGTAGATGTGGACATTTGACCACTAAGATCGGAATGGACTTTGTCGAAAGCTGACTTGGTTTCGATGTCCTTTGACTTTGGTTTTACATGCGTGGTTTTGTTTCGATTGCATGTTGTACAATGAAAGTCTGATGGAGGAGCGATAGGGGTAGCGTCCTTGTAACAATCCTTAATCACACTCGGATGTCCAAGGGCTTTGTGCCGTTCTTCGTAAACAGAAACAAAAGACTTCTCATTACTCATCCTAACATACCACAACCCACTTTTCTTATCTGCAACCATGAAAATCCTCCTTTCCTTCTCAAACATCCTTCTTCCTTTTTCTACCGTAACCTTTACTCCAACATCGTCCAATCGGGATTCAGATACCAATGAGTATCGAAACGTGGGTACATACAGTGCTCGTTTGAGGATGACTGTATGTTTGGTTCCATCCAACAGGCGCACGTGGAGGTAAGCATCTCCGGATGCAGTTGCCTGGTGAATTCTACCGTCTGCTGTTACTATCTTTTCGGAGGAGGGCGTAAGACTTTGGAAGTCACCTGAATTGGGTGATATGTGGTTCGATGCCCCAGAATCACATAACCATTCCGTTGAGACTTACCCGGTTCTCGTACTGCGGACAACCTCTTCTGCTGGTGTAGGAGGTTCCTTGGCTTTCGCTATCAGAACCGTGACTGTAGCGTCGGTAACAGCTGCGGTGTTTGGCTTGTTGTCCCGTTTCTTCTTTTTGGCTTTTTCCCTTGAGAGACCTCGACATTTGTTGGTATTGTGGGTATCGCTTTTCCCACCTCTTGCTGCACACCATGTGCAATACATCTGTTTCTTGTTCTTGTAAGGTACTGACAGTACCTTTTCCTCCTCTTTACCTTCTCCTTTTTCTGCTGCCCTGCTTAGAAAGTAATCCCGAACGTCCACGTATCTGGTTGTCTTTCTTGCCGACAAGACATCGCATAGATCAGGGTGCAACTCGTTGATGGATAGCATGAAGACAGTGCCCTTGACTTCTTCTGCTTGTGTCCATGCTCGCATCGCGGTTTGGAATTCGTTGGTTGTTTCATCATCAGCTGATGAACATCGTTGTGCAAGACGGTTCCATGCAGTTTCGAACTTTGTGGCATGGTCGGAGATGGATTGGGTGGAGACAAGTTTGATTTTCCAGATGGCTTCAAGTAGCATCATGTTGGTAGCGGGAGTTTCTTTGTCGAATCGGTCTTTGAACGCCTGCCAGACCTCCGCTGCTGAACTTTTGGCAGAGATGTCGGCATGGTAGATGGAGTTTACTGCTTGGTAGAGGTAGAATCTAGCTTTAGTGTCCTTTTTCTTCCACGTCGTGACTTTTGTAGCATCTTCTGATGCTCCGATTGTAGGGATCTCAGGCTTCTTTTCCGTTCCCAGTACTACCTCTGACAGACCAAGGACTTCGAAGGCAACCAGCCAGGCTTGTGCCCAAGTCTGGTAGTTCTCTTGTCCTTGTAGTTTTGGGTAGTCGGTTACGGATAGCTTGAAGACAGTTTCGGTATCGTTCGACATATTGCTTTATCGTGGTACGTTTCCGATTACTGTCGTTTCTGATCGTCTGTTTTGTGGAAGGGGTCGGTTTCTTTGTGACCAAAATCGCCAACTATTTATCTCGCCTAGGCTCCTGATTGCGTCACGGCGTATATCGTCGTAGTACTTTTCACAACAGGAAGGGAGAAGATAATCAGGTGAAAGAGGGCGTTTTTTGTTGCAGTAAGGACACGTCCACCAGTCTAGTGCATCAAAGTACTGGTGGGCCAGGTTGGTTTTTGTTGAAGGAGGAGTTTGAGGGGAGGATTAACGGTATACGCTCGCTTAGGAGTGCTCTTATGGCCTTGTGGTATATGATGTTCAGGTTTGCGGAAGATCTCACAAACCCGGGCTCATAACCTGAGAATATTTGTATCTAAGTCACTTGCACTTGTGATAGTGGAGTAGACCTGGTGAACAAGATATATCTTTAAGACTCATAGATTAATCCAAGCTTGCGTGCTCTTCTAACAGAAAGGAAAAATACACCCCTATTTATACCCTTCTATGGTTACACGAACACTGACTCATACCAAGGAAATCTATATGCCCTGCTAGAATATTCTAGCATAACAACTGGTCATGTGACTGTGTCACATGACCGACACAGTCACACCACCGTACAGGAATGAGATACCGTATTTTGAACACGATGGGTGGAGTCCTGGAGGAGCAAGACGTAAGATGGCACTTGGTTGGCGGTTAGACGTGCAAGGCACTGTGAATGGTCGCGGGGAGGTTTCTCAGAGGGGCAGATGTGAAAGGTAGATGTCTTCGTTGGAAGCGCTGCGGACAGGATCCTGCTAGAGCGGTTGTAAAAGAATGTTGGCTATATCATGTCATAGCCGAAGAGAACGGTAGAAATTAATTCGTCACATCAATCTATTCAACCGCATGAGTGATAGCGTGTGGACCTTGGAGTCTCAGACAGCCGGCTCAACATTGTTTCAGCTCGTGGCTTTTACCTCGTAGGTTGCGAACTAGAGAAATGATCCGGCCAGAAAGAAGCAGAAGGAAGGATTTCGCGGAATTTGGTGGCTCAGAGGAAGCCAGCCCACACACGAACTAAATACGGTAGATCAAGTCCAAAGCGCCGCAACGAGCCGAAAACCGCGAGAGATACAGCAAGAACATCCCGCTTTTTGGAATCCTGTTATGGTGATTTAGTAACCCCTCTTCATATACCGAGTCTCTTCACAATATATATTCGTAAACGAGGGAGTGGAGAACATAGGCTGACAATCTCACCCACATTACTCGTAGTAGACCGCGCGAGTGGCTTCACCTCCATTCAGAATCCGGGAGAATCGCGCGGGAATGATTTCACGGGGCAGATTTTTGCCAACCAAACCCTAATCTTGATGATTAGAGTGAGCGATTCCGATCAATGAGGAGGGGTAGTTAGATTATATAATTAGAGAGGTATGGTTCCGGAAGCCTAAACTCTGTACTAATTTTCTAACAAAAAATGTGACGCTTTGGTATGTAACGCCAAGTGTAACACCTCAAATTTATTATGTAAATTTTAGGGCTTGCAACCTATTACCCAAAGTTCAGCTAGGTAATTCAAAGTTACATAAGATTAACTATAAGTACAGAAGAATGTTATATAAAAAAATACATATTCTTCATATAGGTAGACTTTATAAAGCATGTACGTTAATTAAGTCAAATGTGAATTGAAAAAAAAGGAACTTTTATTTATTATATTGGTAAAGAAAACAAGTATGATATAATATCATACATCATGCATGTAATACAGAGTCAGCTATCCTCCTATGAGAAGAGTAACAAGTAAATACATGCTTTTTAAAATCATCTGACCCATACACAAGATTATTCCTATAGGCATCCATCATTCTAAATACACGTTGATAGTATTTACATATCAATTTCTTTGATACTTGAGCTAAAGCTTCTGGCACTATTCTTACTAGTGCAGGATAGGAGTACTCACAATTTACTCTTGCATAAAGCTTAGCACTACACCAAAAGTATTCAATAAAGTTTAACTTGCAGTGAAAAGAAGAATAGAAGATGACCAAATGACCAGCTGCCTCCAATATCTCTTGCAGTTCTCCTTTCTGAGCCTGAAAGTCAGGTTGCGATGAGAGCAGAGCATGAGCACAACAATTAGCATTGCTAGCATACTTGCATAATGGATTTGGCTTTTGTTGTCCAGGAGCATTTCCCAGAATTGTGCACTGTGTTAACAATTTGCCATTTGCTGGCCAAAGACCCCTCTCTTGCAATCCAAGTTTCAATCCCTTTAATTTCCTATCAGGAAGGACCATTTTCTGCTGAATAAGAGTGGTTGGGTCATCAGACTTGGTGTAATATCCATCTCGCATCAGTAGTATATTTCTACCCCAGGAGTAAGATTCATATTGCCAGATTGTAAGGCATCAGAGGCATACTTTTGATGATTTTTTACATTGTCAAAGGCAAAGAGACCTTGACATTCAGGAAATAATCTCTCAAATGCCAGTATAACCTTTTCAGTAAGTTGCTTCATCATTAACCCTCTAGTCCACCAGATATCCCCACCACACTTGAGAGTTTCACTTGCTTCGCCATCTCCCAGCCGGCCAATTGCTGTCAAATAGTCTGAAACATACAATCCTTGTCCATGACCTTTCTTGCAAATAAGCGTTCTGTCTTCGTGGACCCATATCTTCTTTCGGCTATTATTTTAGTTGAAGGTGGACTCATCATGGGTTACGAAGACAAGTGGTTTGACCCCTTCTCCATAATTCTTTGGAATTACTTCCAGGTTTTCATCCTATTCCATCATTCGAGATTTGTATGCTGCCATATGAGGAAGGAATACAGTATTTCTGTATCCTTTAACATCTTCTCTCTCGTTAGCATCTTTGTATGTTCCTTTGTGCACTTCTTTCCAGTTCCATCCATGCTTGAGAAGCCATGCACAAGCTGATCTGCTAGACAAAGCATTCTTAATCCTTCAGTGAATACCATTGATTGATATCATTGGGAGTCATTCCTCGTTCTGTTCAATTTCCATGCTATAGGTTGTTGCCCAGTAATTGGTGATTGCTCTTGCTAGACTAGCAGAATCCATTTCTATTGTTGCAATCATTAATATAAGTTAGAATCAACTTAATGTTATTATGAAAAGCAATAATATAAGGGAGACCTACCTTCACCTGCAACTGAAATATACTCTCTAATTGCTAACATGGTGCCCTCATCCAATAGCCAACTAGCTGCCTTAACATGACACTCTTTCTTGGGAACTGGTACCTTACCATAACAGATATAGATGACCTCTTGCTGAAGGATACGATTGACCACTGCTCTTCCCCATCCTCCAGCCTGTGCCACCAAGAGAGCAAGTTCCTTCCAGGTCTTCTGCTTCGTAATTGGGTTGGTTGCAGATCAATTCAACTCCACTCTCTGCTATTCTATATCCTCCTTGAGCTGCAACTTAATAAAAGTATACAGCTGAACATTCCAATCTAGTTGAAGACCTTTGCCACCAGCTGCAGGATTTTGGCCCAATGATCAAGTTTGGGACTTTAATCTCCAAAATGCGGCCCCTAGGATTTCCTCCTTGAGGTTAGAGGTTTCACCAGTCAGACAAGGCCAGCTCCTATGAGCTCTTCTCCATAGTTCGTGAACAGCTGCTGGTGCCAACAACTCGTTTCTATCCTCATCAATCCCAATTGGGAGACAGCTCTCAATACTTCTAAGTCATACAAATCGTTCCTTAAGGCACATCTGGATTTTCTTTGCATAACATCGATGGGTCCGCTCTTTTCCATTCAATGGAACCCTTCTCCTCTGATAGCCCGAATGATTGCTGAGTTGTTGCCTGTATCTTCTCATTCTCTCTCTCGATTTGCTGGATGAAGTTGCCTGAGACCGTATGGCAATTGACATAGCAGGAGGAGATTGACTGGCTGGCTACTGTTTCCAAATCTGATATTACTGAACTTGCTCCTGAACTGGAATTGCTGGTAGACTAGGCCCATAAACCTGAGGATTGGTTTTCTCATGATGCTTTTGAACAGGTTCTTCAGTTGCTGCTCTCTTGGGCTCCTTGTGTCAAATTTCCTCTGCCATTTCTGCCTCCATTGTCTTCACTGTTCCAATTAGAGTGTTACACATAAGACAAACTGGCATAGCATAATGGGCATGTCACATGATGCTTGGCAAAAGGTCACGTGTTCAATCCGAGGGTCCATCGGAGTATTTGGAGGATAAGTTAAGATTCCACCAATGCAATGTCAACACAAAACCCTCATCTACGCCACCACCAAAGGTCGCCAAGTGCAGGGTTTTCGCTGAGTCTTCAAGAGAGGACTCTGGGCTACCCTGAAGAGGTTGAACAAACTAAATTAGTTAGTTGGTTGTGGAGATAAATGCATGCAAAGATCCCTCCGCTGTGCCAATGGATAGATGCCAACTGGGGGGAGGTGGCCTATTCCGGTAGGAGTCCCCGGCTGCCATGCAGGTAGTAAGACTGAAGTTCAAGTCCGTTGGTGAAGGAATGCGGAGGAAAGTCCTGATAAGGGGGTGATGCACAAGAGACGAGCGTTCACCCATACCCAAAGGCATGATAAGGCAGAGTCAGATGATGGCCTACCATGTGAAGGTTAACCTGGAACGCGATGAGGCCTAAAGGCCATTGGAGCCATAAGACAGGAACATGCTTCCTGCGGGTTGAAGCAGACAGATAGGAAATGCACCTGCATTGCTAAGTCTGTTGTCGGAGCTCATCACTGCGGATGCAGAGATAGAACCAGTAGCCGCTTGCCACGGTGAAAGGGCTCCAGTGACTATGATTACAATGAACACTGTAAGGAAAGGGACGAGGCACCCTCTCCGGTCTTCAAAGAAATCTAAGTCAAGTGGGGTAAAGGCTTTAAGAGTCTACGAGGTTCGTACAGAGAAAGGTGGGAGGAGTGGAGCGGCTGCGAACACCCAGACACGGAATATAAATATCAAGGTACCTCCCATGCTTTGCAAACATCATCAGCACCGGAGAAGAGAGCTTATGAATGTATTCGTTATACGATACAACACTACATTGTATTCATATTCTGACCTTTGAAGTGAGCCTTCCTAGCGATTATCTCATCACGTATCGCGCCTTAGTACAGACTCGCTTGTGCTTAGAGTCGGCTACCACCTAACGCTATATTGGTATTTTCTACGCTACTGAGGCTCACAACTACATCCCTCAATCAGCCGGGAGGACCACTTATCTAGCACACTCCACCTTCTATCTCAAATCTACCTCCAACAAAACCCACACGTATACGAGATCGAGTTTGATCTCACCATAAGCGAAGTCTTCGAGGATGAGAACATTCCTTTCTGGTTGCTTGATCACAGGATCAAGTGGGCCCACAAGACCCTCACACTCCTAGAAAGAAGAAGCAAGGTATTGCAACCAAGGATCAAAGAGGGATCAGAGGATTCTAGTGACACCGACATACTGCATACGGAGAGACAGCAAAGGCTGATCACCGAATGAGGGCCAGACCAAGATAGCCCCTTTCCACTACAGCCACCACCCCCAGGAGGTAACATGCCACCGCCACTGCTAGCTTCCACACCCTCATCTAGAAATCCGTTAGTGTAACGACCCAACGTACATGAGCTATGGCAGACGGAACCTATACCCATACAGGTAGCCAGGAGGCGAACTGGTAGGAACCGGCAGGCAAGTAAGTACTTGACCTACGGAGACCCGATGGCCCGGGCTCCGAGAAGGAACAGAAATGGCTGGTCAGGTACCTAGGTACCTGGGTACACCCCGGAGTGGTGTCAGCGTACTTAGGGACCTCTGAAGGGGCAGTTACTCAGTTAGGCAGGGTAACTGGAGAAAGGTCAGAAGTGTCTATCCCCGGTGACGGAATAGA
>PYWC01000001.1:3883201-3898268 GCA_003182015.1 Tuber magnatum | reverse complement strand
GTAACCGTTCAACCAAGTATATTTAAGAATACTGTCAGTTGAAGTCTGCTGTTTCCATCGCGGGAATCAGCGGTCTTTAAATACAGCATATCGCTTATCTCCAGTATGAGTGATATTGCAAAACATTGTGTGTATCAACCGATAGCACACGAAACATTACCAGTATCAAACGATACTGTGAAATCAATCATAAAACAATGTGTGTATCAACCGATAGCACACGAAACACTATAAGTATCAAACGATACCGTGAAACCAAACATAAAACAATGTGTGTATCAAGCGATAGCACACGAAACACTACAAGTATCAAACGATACTGTGAAACCAAACATAAAATCCTAGTAACCCGTACCGGTTACAAAAGCCTACCCATTCGGAAGTTGTTGAATGGTTCAAGATCCCCAGTGCCAATCTCTACCGCTGGAGAAATGACGAGAAACAGGAGAAATATGAGCTATTCACAAGAAATTAGTATAGAGCTCAAGGGGGAGGGAGGAAACGGAAGTGGGTTGCAATGAAGTGGGAGTTGTATGACTGGTTTCGTATTCATCGAGCAAGTGGTAGAATAGTTTGAAGAGGGTGGTTTCGTCGAATCAGTAAAGAAATATTTCAAAAGGTATATCCAGAGGAGCCACTTACCAACTTTTGCTTCACCAATAGTTGGTTTCGCAGGTTTCTTCGATGGCATGGAATATCCCTATGCTTTGTCACCAATAAATCTAGTTAGCTGCCGACAAATTTCCAAGAAGCAATCTTGAACTGGATGCGATTTAACAGATGCAATTCTCAGATTCACCCTGATGACCAGTGAGGGTTAGGAGACTCACCAGGGGAGGTTGGCGGGTATAGCTTGGCCAACATTTGCAACATGGACTAAACGCCATTACCCTTTGAGTTTCTCGAAGGACAAACATACAACAATATTGGTGATCGATCTGTTTGGGCACAGGCTAGTCAGTCTGAATGGGACAAACGTCAAGGAACCATTCAACTTACAGTATTTGCGGATAGCAGACCACGGGTAAAGCCATTGATATTCTTTTAGGGGCTGGGAGTAGGGGGAGGTGTCTTTAAGGAGCAAAAGGACTATGACCCACGGGTCGTTGTGAAGTTCAATTCAAAGGCATATGCTAATGAATCGAACTTCCTTGAATTCCTAGATGAGCAGTTAGTTCCTGTGCTTGACAATCAGCCAACGCTCCTTGTGCTAGATCTTTTTAGAGCTCACAAAACCCAAGAGGTTCTCAACACTTTCCTCGCTCACGATATTACTGCTAGCCTAGTTCCTGGTGGCTGTACCTCTTTAGTACAGCCATTAGATGTCAGTATTAATCGTCTCTTCAAAGAGATTTTGAAGGTAGGAAACCACTTGCCTGAGATCCCTGGTCATGAGTGAAAAGAAAAAGAAAAGACTCTATTCTAACATACCTTTCATTCTCATAGGAGATTCTAGAGGAAAAGTTAGATGAAATAGAGAGTAAAGAGGAGGAGATACTAGAATGAGGGGGTAAACTCAATGGGAGTATCATTGGAAGAAGGCGAATACTAACCACTTGGGCAGTGGGTAAGGCGTGGGAAATCTTTGCATGGGAGCGGGCGGAGGTGGTAAGAAAATCTTTTCGTATTCTCGAGTTAGCTTTGCCTGTCAATAGTACTTGTGATCATGAGATCAGTATAAAAGAGTTGGATAGTACTTACTTTGTGGAGGGGATACGGGATTGGAAAAATGGAGGAAATGGTCCGATCAATGAAGATAACGATCTTATTGAGTTAGCACAGGTTGATGATGAGAAAGATGGTGTATACTATGAAGAAATATGTTTGCATAATCTGAAACCCATATTGCGCCATGAACATGGTGTGACTAACCTTATTTTAACCTCTTAGCGCCATTCTCAATTATTTCGGTTTTTGCGGTATAGGCTAGGAATTAATTCCAAAGGGTATGAGTATCGGGTCCCCACTCCTTCCCCTCCACCCTGGCTGATGAAAGGCGATTCTCCGTACCACGATACATCCTCTATCACCTTAGTGTCGTACAGCTAGCATGGAGCTCCGTCCACCGGCATGCCTCTACCCTACGTCCCCGATCCTACGGATGGCAAACCCTTATCCAGTAGACTACGGCCGCCCTTTCTTAGTAATGCCGTTCCTCAGCTTTTCTCAAACATTTGTGAGAGCAGCCCTCGCCACGAACATTCCTAACGAGTCCGGGGCCGTATACGTACACATAAAGCAGTAAACTCGCAAGCAATGAATTTACAGATAAGCGTCGGGGTGGGGGGAGAGATTATTGCTCTTCTTCGTGTCACCGTGTTTTTGATGTGAGTGGGGACTGTTGGGGAATCTCTGGGAGGATAAACCGCGCAGCAGTATATAGAGCGGACTGGAGTGGGGCTTGACCAGCACGGAGGAACAGTAGGAAAGGTGTGCTCATAGGCCCCGTTCTCTCGTTAGGTGTCTTATCTAAACCAATGGGAAAGACAGGAGTATAAGTAAAACATAATGGAAGTATCCTGACCCCTTCATAGATCACCACACGTCTCACCTCCGCCAGCAGCCTTCCGCATCTTCAACAGATACCGTAGAACGCAAGAGATTCCGGCTATGAGCCGCTCAGGCTGCATACTAAAGACGGTTGAGCAAAGGCAGACGGATGGAATCATAGATGGATTGGGTAAGGTGGGCGGATATCTGAGGGATGTTAACCTTGCTATGTGCTTTAGGCACGTTCGGCCGGTTGCTAATAAGGGTACATGTATGATTAGGGATGAATGCTTCTGCAGACACTCTGGGAATATGATACTACATAAGAAAACCAACTATAAAGGAGGTGAGTTGAAACATAAGTACTATAGAGACAATATTACAAAATACGTCGACTATATCCAGTACCGGAATATCCATCACTGCCAAGTAGCGTAGATAGAGTAAAATAATTGACAAGAATCCCCACAACGACCGTGTGCTAATAACAAGAGAAATATTAGAGTAAATAAACTTAAAATCTGAAGGGAAAAATGAAGCGCTACTCTGGAATTGGGGGCAAGGGAGGGGATAGATAACGCTGAGGATGGCCCGAGTTGAACAGGTAGAGATTTTTTGAGAAGTAGGGGTTATTCCTGGGGAGGCCCAGATGACGCGAAACCAGAGACGGAGGCGTGGAGTGGAAGATGATCAGTGGCGCAAGGAGCAACACCTTGTGATGCCCGTAGTGGATATGTTGCTTCTTCTAGAGTTTTCTCACTGGGAAAAAAGGTCGTTATCCGATCACGGGTTTCTGATGAAAGCTTCACTACACGCTGATACCGGCACTCTGCAGCAAATGATAGGGGTGTTCGGCCATAGTAATCCGGTGAATTGGGGTTGACATCCTTGTGTTCCAGAAGTAGCTTCACTACGCCTTCATTTCCTCCAGAGGCAGCAAATGATAGGGGTGTTCGGCCGCTACTGTCCGGTAAATCTGGATAAACACCGCGATGTTCTAGAAGCAGCTTCACTACAGCCTCATCCCCCTGAGCGGTACCGTATGGCAGGGGCGTTCGGCCGCTGTTATCAGATGAATTGGGATTGACAACGACGTGTTCCAGAAACCGCTCCATGAGATGATCCGCCCCCCGCCCAGCAGCATGTGATAAGGGTGTGCGGCCATCGTTGTCCGCGGAATTGAGATTGACATCCCCTCGGTTAAGAAGCAGGTTTACCACACCCTCACATCCTCCCGAGGCAGCAAGAGATAAGGGTGTTCGGCCGTCGTTATCCGGTGAGTCAGGATTGACGTCCCTGCGCTCCAAAAGTAGCTTCACTGCACCTTCATGTCCACCCAAGGCAGCAAGAGATAGGGGTGCTCGGCCACCGTTATCCGAAGAATCGGGATTGACCTCCTCGCGCTCTAGAAGTAGCTTCATTGCACCTTCACGTCCCCCCGAGGCAGCAAGTGATAGGGGTGTTCGGCCGTCGTTATCCGGTGAATTAGGATTGACATCCCTGCGCTCCAAAAGTAGCTTCATTGCACCTTCATGTCCTCCCGAGGCAGCAAGTGATAGGGGCGTTCGACCACCGTTGTCCAAAGAATCGGGCTTCACCTCCTCGCGCTCCAGAAGTAGCTTCACTGCACCTTCATGTCCTCGCGAGGCAGCAAGTGATAGGGGTGTTCGGCCGTTGTTATCCGGTGAATTAGGATTGACATCTCTGCGCTCCAAAAGTAGCTTTATTGCACCTTCATGTCCTCCAGAGACAGCAAGTGATAGGGGTGTTTGACCACCGTTGTCCGGAGAATCGGGCTTGACCTCCTCGCGCTCCAGGAGTAGCCTCACTATACACTCATGTCCACCCGAGGCAGCAAGCGATAAGGGTGTTCGACCACCGTTATCCGAAGAATCGGGGTTGACCTCCTCGCACTCCAGGAGTAGCCTCACTATACCCTCATATCCTCGCAAGGCGGCAAGTGATAGGGGTGTTCCGCCGTCGTTATCCGGTGAATTGGGCTTGATACCCCCGCGTCCAAGAAGTAGCTTCACTACATCTGCTCGGTTCTCCATAGTAGCAAATAAGAGAGGTGTTCGGCCATGATTATTAGGTGCATTAGGATTAACATCCGTGCGTCCCAGAAGTAGCTTCACTGCGCTCTTATTCCCAGACTCCGCAGCAAACGATAATGCAGTGCGACCGTCTTGAATAGCCGCGTCGGGCTTGATATCTTTCTGCTCTAGCAGCACCTTCACTATCCCATTATTTCCATACCTCACGGCCCACACTAACGGTGTGTAGCCCTGAGAATCACGCCCATTCGGGTCCCATTTTTTCGCCTCCAGCATGGCAATTGCAATTTCTTCAATCCCCCAGAATGCGATGCAGTGCAATCCACCGATTCCCTGAGCATCCCCCCCCCAGTACCACCAGCGCATCTCCCTTTGCCAGAGAATAGTGGCAGATACACGGTTTTCGTGTCCGTCAAGGAACCGTAAAGCCAGAGATTTCACCGACTCTGTCACCTCCCTTGTTGCATGCGTTCCCCAGAAGCATGTAGCATATTCAAGGAATGGTGTTGTCGCCGGGGCTGTATCGGGGTTTAACGGCAGCGCCCGAACTGACCGAGAGTTCAAATAGGTGAGGCATATTTCGGCCATCATCGAGTGAGCAGTTACGGGTAAGATGAGATGATTTCCAAGATGTTCTTGAAGTGTAAAATGCAGGAGGCGGACCGTTGATGACTTTTCCTCAATTGTGACAAGTCCTAAAGTGCAGCGCAAAACGGTCCGTATCGTAGGTACATTGTGGATCGTAAAGTCTTCCTCTCCTGGTTCTACCCCGAGTGCATGGCATAACTCCTCAGATTTCAAGGGCCGCTCACAGCGGGAAATCCACATCAGGGCTTCTCTTCCAATCTTCGATTTACCCCCACCCTGCTCTTTTATCCGATCCAATGTCGTGCTATATACACCCTCCAAACCAAGGCCTTTGGTCATCCTATCGAGTGCTTTTCTCCTTTGGTGAATGGTCGCTTCCGCAAGGATCGTGTCCATATTTAGAGAGGCAAGGAGAAATCTAGAGATCATTGTTAGAGGAACCTCAGGAATTCAATTTATCGTGAGAACACATACATCCCCGAGACCGCCCGTGGAATAATTCTTAGAATATCGGCCTTCAATCCCTCGTTCATTGCATAGTCCTCCGTGTCTTTGTCCAGCCTCGTCCTAAGATATAAACCAATATCATTTTCGCTAGGACTTATTGGCAACTCTTTGGCAGATCCGGGGAAATATTTCCGCACTTCTTCTCGTATGTGATCCCTCCCAGTAAGAAATAGCCGAGTGTTTGGGCACTCCCGCACAATTTCCTGTAATGATCCCCAAAGATCTGGCCGCTGGTTACCGTGAAGCTCGTCTAGGGCATCTATGCAGATAAATCCCCGCTGTAATCGTGACAAAGTCTTGACAAGCACCCCGAGGATATCGGGACGCTGGAGTCTGCGCCCACCAACCCTCCCCTTGGACTTCTCAAACTCCTCCCGCACTTCATCCGGGATCGGCTCCAATGCGTTGACGACCTGCCTTAGAAGCGCTCCAAGTAGCCCCGTCGCTGATTGTTCATTCCGAGCATGAAAGTCGCAGTACATACATGCGACAGCCATATCGTTCACGCCTGCCCGACGGCACAATTTATCTATCACAAGGGAGCTGTTATTGCCAGTATTTAGCCTCGCGCATACCCTTCAAGGGCACCCACCACCCGTACCTAAGATAAGTCTTCCCCACTCCGGGACCCCCGTAACAAAACAGAACTGGGCTAACAGTTTCGTCGTCACTTTCGTGCCACTGAATAAACTCGCTTGTATGAAGATGCCAGTCGCCAACTCCATCCGTCCTGCCGGCGCTTATAGCCTGGTGTCTTTCCCGAGGTTCGAGGGGAGATAGCCATTGCAAAACAGCGGGTTTCTCATCTGCTAAGGATATACTGCAGTTATTCAATTGAGTGTTATGACTGTCTGTGACATTCCCACAGTCCCTGCTGTTCTCGTAGGTCGACTTTTGGTACACTGTCGGGACCATTTCGTCTGGGATATCGAGTTTCTTGTCGAGATTTGTTGTTGAAGCAAAGTAAAGATAGGTATCGAACAGATGACCTTGTGGGAAGTTTTTTGGGATGCTAGGAGAAGTCTTGCCACGTCGGGGTTACACAGGATATCTGCACTGAGGTGCAGCTATGCTCAGCCCCAGGTGAATACCGGCACTTGTACGGTACAGTACTCGTACTTGTCCTTCACTATCCCAAGAACACGACCTATTGGCAATGACGGGACAGCAAGACCTTTTTAGATAGCTGTTCGGATATGCCTCTACCAGTAGGGGTATTGTGAGCTTTTGTCACGATTCCTTTTACCGAACAATTTCTAAGCCATGGACCCTAGATTAATATCTCGAAAGTAGCATTTTTAGTCTCGAGTACCAAATAGCTTTACACGTCAGCCAGACCTTCTGATTATCTACCGTATGATAGATGGCGAAGCCAGATCGTATAAGTTAGGAATAACATTTTTCATGTTTGCACTCCAGCTGCGCACGGTATGATACCGTAATGAGGGGACCGGGCGCGGTGGTGCGGTGGTGCGGTGGTGCGCCGTCGTCTTTCCCACCCTCCGCCAAAAAGCCCTCGGCAAGACCCCATCAGGACCCAAAGTAATACTGCCAAGACGGATGGACCGCCCCCTTGCGAACATTAGCCGCAAAATACTCGAGTAGAATTGTTGGGGGCATCGCTTCCTTCCTAGTGATTCGAATACCGGTATTGGAGGGGGGGTTTAAGTGTACCGGTATGCGAGATCCCCCCAGAACGGAATTAACAATCAATCAACCTCGGAGGCCAGATGTGCAGCGACCTAAGCGTGGATGGGGAGGGGGAAAGCTAGACCGGGAACCAGGTATATTCTCAGCGTGCGCCATTCTCTGATAACAACAAACCATCTTGCCGACGCCGTAATGATTGCACAAGATTACACGTACAGAACAGTACCTTTTTGTCTTTCTGCGCCTTGGCCTTGCTGCCATACGGTGACTTTTGGAGTCTTGAACGGATGCTTGATGATTTTGATATTTAAGTCAGTGCGGTATCATCCCTGCGAACGGAAAGTCCACTTACGAGTATTATCCTTAGAGGTAACACCAGGTCTCGGCAGTTCTGCACGAAATTCTTTACGGGATATCACCTTTATAGAGGGGGATGGTAAGGGTGAGGGAATTTAAGTATGATAACTCAAATCTCTATGGCTTACGTCGAGTTGTCTCTTGCCACCATCTCGTATGGTTGCCTAGAGGTTCATTGGAGGTGTGCCAGCAGCAGTGTGCTGAGACTTTGAACCTGTCTGTAGGTCAGTTGCTTTAGTACCGGTACCGGCACCGGAAGTTGAAAAGAAAGGAGGGCTGGCTCCCCAAATTCCCGCGCAATACCAGTATTCCAGGTCACCAGAAAATGACAAGCAAACTCCAGGTAGCCCAGGTAACCAACGCAACGGCTGGGAGGGGGCAGAGAACAACAAACCAGAGCGCTGGGGACGAACTCAAGATTTTTCGTTGTTCCCTCTGCTGTGCTACGTTACTCGAGGATGATATATTGTTTTACCGCCAAATTGGGTATCTCCGTGCGGGGTTCTGCCCCTGCTCAGGGCAAAGGGTCCAACTGGGCGATTACGGTATGATACCGAATAAAGAAGCGCTGGGGGGTTTGGGTTACTCGTCCCAGGCAAGAAGTACCCGCAAACAGGGATTAAAAATATATATTATGATAAAACATCTATGCGGGTCTGAGCGCTCATACAAAATAGACCTCCCCTGTTTGCGGGCACTTTTTTTTTAAAAAAAACTTTTTATTCAAATTACTAGGGGTGTCTTCACCTATATAAGCATAATTACCTCCCAGTAATCAGACAGTACCCCAATAATTCTACTATGTACAACAACCTATACCCAAACAATTTATCCTTCCTCCTCTCTCCTCTCCCTCCTTCCTCCTCTTTCTCTTTCCTCTCTCTCTGATCTCCATCCGTTATGCGACCTGCAATGGGTCCCATCCCAGATGCTACCAGTTCTCTTATCTCTTTTTCCTTCTCCCTCTTTCTTCTTATCCTTTCCCTTGCCTTCTTCCTCTCCTCCTCCAATCTCTCCCTACTACTTCCTGCCAGTCTTCCCCCTCCTTCTTCAATCCTAGGTCTGTACCATTCCTTCTTTCTTTCCTCTCTTTTCTTCATTTTCACCCATTTCCATCTTCTCTCCATCCAACTTGTCTTCTTTCCAAATTTCTTAACCCTTTTTGTCTCTTCCTCACTAAACAACATTCAATCCATTTCTACCCACCCCTCCTCCTGTAGCAATCCTTCCCACCATCCCTTCCATATCTCCCTCCTTTATTCTTTCCACTGCCCATAGTACAACAAAATATGACCCCTTGTTTCTTCTGCCCCACATTCGCATTTTCCCCTCCTTTCCACATGCCTCGCTCTCTTCATTCCCCTATGACCTGTTCTCATTCAAAACAAAAACCTACTCTCCCATCCCCTCCCCTAATGTCCTCTTTCTCCTTTTCCCCCTGTTCCCCAATATTCCTCTCCCTTTCTCTCCCATACCCAATATTCTTTCCACGTTCTTTGCTCTCTTTCCTTCCTCCTTTGCTCCTACTTCTCCCAACTTAACACGTTCCCCCCTCTTCCTCTTCTTCCTGAAAACATCCCTCCTGCAACTATTCATCTGCCTCTTCATTTTCCTCTAACCCCACATATCCTAGTAATCACTCCAATCTTATTTTCTACCCTTTTCTATCAACTCTTTCCCTATACACCTAATTTCTCTTTCTATTCTTCCACAAAATCCACTTCCTTTTTTCAAGTTCTTCAATACTCCCATGTTGTTATGGTTTCCCACTACTCGTGTTACTCACGACAGGTAACGACGTTGGTTGGTTCTTCCGAACTGCGCTGCACTGTGTCTGAGAGCTTCTCGAGTCTCTAGGCCCTATCTTAGTATTCTTATGTAAGAATGGGTTTCTCACCAGTGCCGAGAGTATCGGTCTTTGATTTGGTCAACACGATCTGCGTAGCGGATAGGTTCTTGACTCTACAGCGGGTCCGTCTAGCGGATGAGATTGGAGCGTAAAGGTTTTTGTATTGTAAAGATCGTAAAGTAGTAGATAGGAAATAACAATAGATGGTTGCGTGAAGAGCTAATCCATCTGTGAAAACCCGGCCTTTATATAGGCCTCTTCCCACAACCCTAACCCTGCCCTGGTCCTCAAGTGAGGTCAGGTGCGAAATCCATCACCTGACTCTAACAAGTCATGTGCATAAACATAAAACATCCCATGACCTCTAAGTGACGTCATGTGCGAAAACATAAATCAAACACAATACAAATAAACCAACCACATGACCTACTAACGAGGTCACGCACGAAACATCAACGAGTCTGCCTTGCCGGTAAGCCTTACCGGCCAGCCTAGACTCTTCCCATGATGTCAACTGTATGTCATATGTGAAATGCAATCAACATAAACAAGCCCCATGACCTGCTAACGAGGTCATGTGCGTAAAACCAACTTAAACATAAATGAGCCCCATGACCTGCTAACAAGGTCATGTGCGTGAAAGAATCATAATTTAACTGTATGATGTCCAAGCGACGTCATATGCGAAACCTGTTTCCTCACTGCCGTCACCTGGCTAGCGCTCCTCTAGCCAGATCGTAACACCTGTTGTCCAATACTAGTATCATCTTTTTATCCTTTCCTCTTTCCATCTCCTTAATTACTTGCAGATTCTTTCTTACCTCTTCCATTTCTCCTTCATACACCGTCCACATGTGTCCCAAATTTTTACTCCACTTCTCTTTGCATCTTCCTCCTATCCATACTCTCCCTCCTACTCCTATTCTTCCTTCATATCCACTCGCATCACTCACTCCCACCATCCAATTCCTTTCTCTTTCTTCCCTTTCCTCCTCCCATCTTTTTATTCCCACCTTTTTTCCACTTCTTATGTTCACCTTCCATTCTATTTTTCCTATCCTTTCACTTTCTATCTCCCACCTTTCCCCTTCTAACTTATTCTCTTTTAGTCTTCTCAATATCTTTCCTATAATTCCCCCTTCATATATTCCCTCCGGTTCCTTCATCTTCACTTTCACCTCTTCTGCCAGTTTCCCATTCTCTTTTCCCCTTGCCAATCTGTATCCCCATCTCGCTACTTTCTTTTTCAACCCCCATTCCACTCTTTTTATCCCTATTTCTCCCAACATTGTATCCACTGGCATTGTTCTTACTGCCTCCAAAATCTTCCTCAACCCTTTGTTTATCCATACCTGTAAAACTTTCCTCATCTCCACCTGTCCATCCCAAAATATCTTTATCACATATATCAACATCTGTAATACCACCATTCTAAACACATTCCTCAACACCCCTACTCTTGCTCCTCTTCCTCCGTTCCCTAATAACTTCAACATCATCAGCCAACTTCCCTCTGCCAATCTTATTCTATTCTGCACATCTTCCCTCCATTCTCCATTATTCTGAAACCACACTCCCAATACTCTCACTACCGTTTTCAACCTTATTTCCTCCCCTAACCATTCTATCCCTCCTTCCCACTCATTTCCATCCTTTCCCATCCACATTGCTTCCAACTTTATTGTCTGCACATCTACCTCCTACTTCTGCCACCCTCTCCTTAATCCTCTTTCCATCTTCCTCATTCTCTCCTCCATCTTTTTTCTATTCCCCTCTCCTATCATAAAGTCTACATCATCTTCTACCACCACTATTTTCATGCCCTCCACTTCCTTCTTTCTTACTTCTTCTATTACTCCCCCCAATATCATCATAAATAATATTAGGCTTAACCGTGATTTCTGCACTGTTTCTCCTTTCACTTTGATCTACTCTCTCCCCTTTCTCTTTCCCAATTTCACTTTCACCTCCTGCTCCCTCAAGAACGAGCTCATCCACTTCCTCAAATATCTTTCCACGCCCAATCCTTCTAGTCTCTTCTCTATTTTTTCCACCCCTATACTCTCATATCCCCCTTTCACATTCATACACAACAATAACCCCTCTTTTCCTTCTTTTACCCACTGTCTGTACAACTCTCCCACTGCATCTATGCTGCTCCTCCCCCTTCGCACTTCAAATTGCTCCTCTCCTATTCCCTTTTTCCCCCATTTTTCCAACCTCCTTCCTACTATCCTTTCCAGCACCTTTCCCCACACATCCAACAAATTTATCACTCTATAACTCTCTGGTTTTCCATAATCCTCCTTTCTTGGTTTTCTCATCACTATCTCCAACGTACTCCTCAACTGCTTTGGCACATATCCTATCTTCAAGCTCCACTTCAATACCCCTGTTATCACCTTTCTTCCTTTCTCTTCCTCTCAAATTTCTTTCTATACTTTTCCTCCTATTTTATCCTCTCCTGCTGCTTTTCTATGCCCCTGTTTCTTGAGGCATTCTTCTACCTCCTCTTCCTCTAATTCTACCCTTTCCCAAAAGCCTTCTTGTTCCTGTTCTCTTTCCTCTCTCTTCCACAAGCCATTTATTATTTCTCTTCCCTTTTCCTCCTCTCCTTCCACCCGTTTTCCCTCTTCCCCCCAAATTTCCGGCAAATTTTGTACAATGTCCCTGTCCTCTTTTACCTACTTAAAGCTATCATTCACCCTCATTTCTTCCAAAAACCTTTCCCACTGCTCTCCTTTCACTGTCTTTATCTTTTTTCCCAATTCTCTTTTCTCTTTCCTTACTTCCTCTTCCCTTTCCTTTCCCCCCTTTGTTCTTTATTCCTTCAGCCTCTCCTTTCCTCTTCTCTATTCCTCTTCTATCTCTTCATTCTAACGTTTCTTATTTTTCCATTTCCATTTTCTCCTCTCCCTATATTCTTCAATTTTCCTTTTAATCCATCCTTCCACCTTTTCAATCAACTTCTCCAATTCCTCCCTATTTCTCTATTTCTCCAAACTCTTTTCCCATTCCTTTTACTTTTCCATTATCTTCAATTCTGCCTTAAACCTTTCCCAATCCACCCTTACTTTTCTTTCTTCTTTCTTCTCTACCCTCACTCCACATACCCTTACTTCCATCTCTATCAGCCTGTGATTCCACCCTATTATCTCCTCCCTTACTTTTCCCTCTACCTCCAATGCCTCTCTCTATACTCCTATATCCAGCGAGTTGCTCCATCCTCCCTCTTGTGGATTTATTCTCGTTATTTCCCCTCTCCGTGTACCCAGCCTATATCCCATTCTATCCATCCATTCTACTACTTTTTTTCTCCCATAATTCCCCTTTACTCCATCTCCTTCCCATCTTTTATATATTATATTTGCATCTCCTATCACTACCACCTTATCCTCTCTTTCCACCCATTGGTATCTTCCATGTTTTCCCGACTCCACATACATAATCCATATTTACAATCTTCTTGTAACTTCCAAATCTAATCTGATTCCAATCTTATCCTGTCTCCTCTCTAAAATCCTACTCTTCCTTTCCCATTTCCTGCTCAAATACGTTGCCACCACACTTCCCTCCTCTTTTTTCATCCCTCTTCTTATTCCTGCAATCGTTCCATACCCTTCCAATCTATATACTCATTCTTTTCTTATTGTTGCCACTTCTTATACCAAAATCATGTCCATCTCTTTGGACTCCACTCCTAACATAAACAACCTATCTCTTGTTCCCCTAATATTTCCTGAAACCACTCTCACCCCCTTCCCTCATTCCTCTCCCTTCGCCATTAATCCAAACTCCTTAGTCTTCCCATTTCTGTCTTCACTGCTAGGCAGTTACCCTCCCTTGCTTCCCTTACTATGTGTTGTCCCTTGCATATCCTACATCTCCTGTAATGCACACATGCGGTCCTCTATATCTTGTACCTGTTACACCTATATTGCCAACCTGTGTGTCTTCTTACCCCACAAATTCTCCAAACTCCCTCTTTTTTCACACAATTCCAACAGCTATGTCCTACTACCACACATTTTGTGCACTATCATATCTCTTTCTGATCCATGAATCTCTTCACTTCTGTCTTTGTTCCTTGCTATGTTATTCCCTTTTTCAACATCCCCTATCTTTCACTTTCCTGTACCACATGGAATACCACTCCCACCATCCTTATTCCTATACTCCTCGCTCTCTCTAGTATATATAGCCATGTACCCTCCTTCATCAATTTGGTATCGTTCTCCCGCTCTAACCCCTCTCTTACCTCCTTTAGTTTCCCTCCCCATTTATAAACATCAATTCCCAGTAACACCAACCCTGTCCACTGGTCCACCCTCTTTGTTTCCTTCACCTTCCCTCCCATAACCTTCTGCTATCCCTCAGTTCCCACTTCCTCTAGCTTCCTCAAATCCTCCTTCTCCCATACCGTAATCTTCAACCTCCACGCTCTTTTTTCTATCTTCTTAATCGTTCCCTCTTCCAATTCTAATTCCCCCTCCAACTCCTTTTTCTCACATTCTCCCTCCATATACTTCTGTGAGTCCATCACCATTTCAAAACAATTTCCTATACTCTTCTCCCTTTCCATTCTTATTGCCTTTCCCCTCTCCCTCTCCCTTTCCTTTCTCTCCTCTCTTATCCTTCTTTCCTCTTTGCCCTCTTCCCTTCTTTCCTTCAGTACTTCCCTATATCTTCTTCCTTCTTCAACTGGTACTACCTTATCCAACCCTTTTCTCTTCTCTTTTCCCATTCCCTTTACCAACTCTTCTAATCCTCCCACTCCCCCAGTCCTGCTTCGTACCTCTAAGTCTAACTTATATGCCTTCGCTTCCACTTCCACTATTTCAAACATATCCTTTATCTTTCCAACTGTTTTCCTCCAATTCTCAAAATCCTTCCTGATTTTGTATGCCTGTCCAGCTGTCAAAACTCCTTTGATCTCTCTTCCCTCTATTTCCTTCTTCCTCTTGTTTCTCTTCTCTCTTTCCTTTTCCCACTTTTCCTTCTCATCTCTCCTCTTCCATGCCTCCATCCCCCAATATTCCTCTTTCAAATTCTCCTCTTCCCTCTTTTGCCTTTTCCCCCCTACTCCTGCATGCTTGCTATCTTCTATTCCTGTGTTTTCCGTATTTTTTCCCCCTCCTAGTTCTATTGCTTCATCCTTTTTTCCCCCACCAATCCCCTCTCTTGTATTTCCCACAACTCCTTTTTCCTCCAATCTCTTTCCTTCCCTCCCCCCTTTTTTTCCTCCCCTCCAATCCAACTTTTTTCCCTCCCACTACCTACTTTTTTATTCTCCTCCAATCCTCTCTTGCCACCTTTCCCTCTTTCTCCTCCCTCTTCTTTTTTTTCTGGGTCTTTCCCCCTCCCCCCCCTTTGACCTTCTCCCCATCAATATTATACAGGGGAGCACCTACTCTAAAGACTTCTCTCTGCTGTTGACGTGTTCCGTGCAGGTCCTCTTATTAGTTCTTCACGTTATTGTGATTGATTTTTGTTGTTGCTATTTTAATCATCCTGAAAATAGTGGTTGTCATGCTTGATTTGCGGGTACTTTTTTTTTTTTTTTTTTTTTTTT
>PYWC01000001.1:3843196-3875438 GCA_003182015.1 Tuber magnatum | reverse complement strand
TTTCTTTTTTTTTTTTAAAAAACTTTTTATTCAAACTATTCGGGATGTCTTCGCCTATATAAGCATAACTACCTTCCAGTAGTCAGACAGCGCCCCAATTTGCGGGTACTTCTTGCCTGGGACAAGTATCTCCTGCTGGGCTGCCACGGCTCTGCTTAACCGACGAATACTGTACGAGTATGACATCTACGTGTTTAGGATTGTCGATCCCCGCTCAGGGCGCTACCCACCCTACGAGTACAGTACTTTGGTGACCTACAGGTAGCGGTAGCTCAGCGTGACCAAGGCTAGAATCACTAAAACATACCGTGATCACAGAATTTTACTTGTGGAGTAGAGACAGCAAAACCCCAGTTTTTTCGTGAGGAAGGGGTACTTGTATTCACCAACGATTATGGTAAATTTTTCCCACTGCAGGATTTGGAGAAGAGGAAAAAAACAGTTGAGTAAGCTTCTCGGATACGAATAGGGAAACTATTGAGTTTTCAAGTATTTCGGTTAGCTTTCCTCACTATGAATTCTCCGGTACTGATTGTTTGTCGGTGAATAATTATGAACGAGGTGAAAAAGAGAACCGGAAGGGATGAGGGAAACTGCGACAAAGCAAAACTTCCAGTGCGGCCCGCCGATCGCTAAGGTAGCAGTTCACACCCGTGGGGCGTTTCGGGGGAATCCGTTGCTGGAAAGTACTCGTACAGTATCGGCACCGCGGTATTCGTGCCGCTACCCGAACTGGAGCTGGTATCTCATTCAGACTGGGGAAAATTCCCTCGAGGGTTCCCTACGGGAACTATTTCTATCACGACACTGAAGTTGTATCGCCCCAGGAAGGCCCGGTAGCTAGAGCACGGGTGAGAAATGGGATTGGGAAGTTTTACCCAGGTAGTAGGTCTCTCTATATAAACACGCTGACCCGTCCTTTCGCTTTGATGTGATTGAAGGTAGAAGTGCTGTGTAAAAAAATTCTGAATATATAATGGATGTGAAAAAGAAACATAGGTATCATACAGACAAGATTACAAAATATATAGAATTTACCAATAATATTGAAATATTCATCGCCGCCATGCGCCGTTGAGGGTGTGAAATAATTCATAAGGATCTCCATACCCAGAGTATACTAAAAACACGCGAAATGCGAGAGCGAACAACATGATGGAAACCAGGAGGAAGAAAAGAAATCCTACACCAGAGCCGGGGGCGCCAGGGGTACATACGGCCGAGGGTGAGTCCAACTGATTTAGCGGAGACTGCTTGAGTTGTAAAGGTAGTTCCCGTGGAGGCCTAGACGGGACGGAACGGGAGAGGGAGGCGTCGAGTGCGAGATCGATAGCCGTGTTGGGAGTAACATCTTCTAACGCCGGTGGTGGACGGGCCACCCACTGCCCTGGAACAACTCCACCATGGACGGAGGCACCAGGTGGCCTATGAGTTCCTGATGATCCACTAGCCGGGTTTTCATATCCCAATAATAACCCCAGCGCACGCAGATAGCCATACCGCGGGGTATACGATGGGAGTGCTCGGCTATTTCTTGGGGATGAATTGGGATTGAACTCGGTGCGGTCCGAAATTAGCTTCACTACAACTTCGTGTCCTCCCGAGGCAGCGTATGATAGCGGTGTTTGGCCGCGGTTGTCCGGTGAATTGGAATCGGCACCCCCGTGTTGCAGAAGTAGCTTCACAGCACCTTCGTTCCCCCACTCCGCAGCTAATGAGAATGCCGTGCGACCGTCTCGATTAGGCTGGTTAGGTTCAATATCTTCCTGCTCTAAAAATAGCGCCACCATCCCGTCATTTCTATATCTAACAGCCCATATTAATGGTGTGTCACCCCTAGAATCGCGCCCATTCAAGTCCCATCTTTTCCGCTCAAGCATCGCAATCGCAATCTCTGTAAGCCCCCAAAATGCGATGCAGTGTAGTCCACTGATCCCTTGAACATCCTTCCCAGAATCCCCCTCATGAATATCCTTCAGCCGGAGAATAGCAGCCGACAGATGGTTCTCGTATCCGTCAAGAAGTTGTAACGCTAGAGACTTGACCGGCTCAGTCATCTCCCTTGAGGCATGGGTTCCCCAGAAACATGTAGCATATTCGAGAAACGGTGCTGCGTCCAGGGCTGCGTCGAGGTTTGCCGGCAGCGCCTTGACGGAGGGAGAGTTCAAAAAGGTGAGACAGATTTCGGCCATCATTGAGTGGGAAATTGGAAATAGAGTGGGGTGTTCTCTAAGGTACTCTTGAAGTGTCGAGTGCAGGAGATGGACCGTTGATGCCCTTTCATCAATTGTGACAAGCCCTAAGGTGCACTCCAGGACAGTCCAGATTGAAGGTACATTGTGGAGGTTAAAGTCTTCCGCTTCTAATTCTACCCCCAGGGCATAGCACAACTCCACCGATCTCAGGGGCCGCTCGCAGCGGGAAATCCACATCAGGGCTTCCATTCCAAGCCTCGATTTGCTTCCACTCTGCTGGTTTATCCGGTCCAATGTCGTGTTGTACGCATCGTGTAAGGCAGGGTCATTGGTCATCCTTTGAAGCGCTCGTCTCCTTTGGTGAATGGTCCCCACTTCAAGGATCGCATCCATAGTGAGAGAGGCGAGGAGAAATCTTAAAATCACTATTAGCTCAACCCGTGGAATTCAACATATCGGGAGAAGACATACATCCCCGAGATCCTTTCTGGAATGACTGTCAGAATATCGGCTCGCAATCCCTCATCCATTGCATTGCGTTCTGGGTCTCTGTCCAATCTCATCCTAAGATATAACCCGATATCACGCTCACTAGGAGTTAACCGCAACATCCTGGAGGTTGTTGGGAAATGTTCCCGTGCCTCTTCTCGTATGTACGGCCTCCCGGTAAGGAATAGCCGTGTGGCTGGGCACTCTCGGACGATGCTTTGCAGGGAGTGCCAAAGCTCACGCCTGTGTTTCAAGGGAAACTCATCCAGAGAGTCGATGCATATGAAGCTCTGTTTCAAACTTGATAGAGACCGGATGAGTAGCTTGAGAACCTCGGGAGCCCGGAGTCCACGACCGCCAATTTGTCTTTTTGCGTGGTCGAACGCCTCCTGTACTCCATTTGGGATCTCTTTCAATGATCCAACAACCTGCCTCAACACCGATCCCAATACAGTGCTCACTGATTGCACACCCTGAGCGCTAAAGTCGCAGTACATACAAGTGACAGCCACAAAGTCTCCATCGATCCCATCGCAAAGTGAATCTATTACAAGAGAACTATACTCCACTTTTAGCATTGCGCGCACTTGGGGCTACGGCCGCTCACACCTAATATATGTTTTCCCAACCCCTGGATCTCCATAACACAATAGGACAGGCTTCGCCGCCCCGCCCCCCAGCTTGCGCCACGTAGAAAACATTTCGGTGCGAAGCAGCCAGTCTCCCACTCCATCCATCCGGGTGTCACGAACAACCTGGTGCCTTTCCAGTGATGTCAACGGAGATAGCCATTCTAGGATCTGGTCTCTCTCATCGAATACGGATGTCCCGGTATTCCAGGCTCTAAATACAGCCTTCGGTCGAAAAAATCGGGAATCGTGGAAAGGCCTTCGGGGGTTTCGATTGGAGCATGCAGTGGGCTCGAGCGAAACACGGAGCGACCGTGTTTCCGGCCTTTCATTTCCACATTTCCCGATTGTATTCATTCTAGGATATTGCGCTTTTCGTTGGAATTGGTTGCCGACTTCAGTTCGAAAGCTCTGGGCTAAACAAAACAAAGGTGGGTATTGATATAGCAGATGGATATCTTAGGAGGTGTATCAGGAGGGCAGGAAATCTCTTGCCACGTTGAGCTTACACCACTTCCTCGCCAAGAGAAACCTACACAGCCCCAAATCGAAGATGGCATGATACGATAATGCAGTGCAGGTAAGTTGTAATGCATCCCCTTGCGCCTCTGTGCTACCTTATTTTGAGCCCCATTCATTTTTGCGCAGTGCACCAGTGTGCGACAGGAGTGATTTATTGCAGAGGATTTCGCGGCAGGTGCAGTGCTCCTTTTTACTCGCGGCGGCCCGCTCTCTAGAAACCGAAATTCTCCATCAACATACCTCCGGCTCTATTCAGCGTTATTTTTCTTCAAACAGCATCTGTCATCTCCGGTACCATCAGCCTGTATCCGGAAATCATGGGTAACAGCTACACCCAAAACCTGCTCAACAATAACAGCGGGTGTTTTAATGTCACCAACTCGAATAATACTTCCAATACTGTCAACTATTACGTGACTATAAGTAATGAAGGACTGCAGGTTCTACAATGGATATCACCATTAGATTCACGGGAGAGGCACCACGATGTGGCTCGTACTCGCGTCGATGGTGTAGGAGAATGGGTACTGCAAAGTAACCAATTTCGAGCATGGCGGGAACAAAGAAATGGCCTGTCGGCTGGGGCAGTTCTGTTCTGCCGTGGTGCTCCAGGGGCGGGAAAAACTTTTATTTGGTAGGGTTTGCAAGCCCGTACACACTCGAATCATTACTCACCCAGCAATAGTTCCTTAGTTATAGATCGGCTATGCGATGAAACTCCGAGAGCGAATATTTCGGTTGGTTGCCTATACTGCGATTACCGGTGGCAGCAAATGCAAACGGCAGAAGTTATGATTGGGAGTCTCTTGAGGCAGTTTGTGGCGGGGCTGCCAGAAATTCCCGAAGCGATCATACAAGTTTTCCAGGCGGCGAAGACTCATCTTGGAGGACGGGCACCAGAACTTGCGAAGATTGTTGAACTATTTCCCACGGTGCTGGGTCACTACCGGCAAGTATTTATCTGTGTCGATGCACTGGATGAGTTGGCGGTGGAGCACAGACCCCGGCTTCTACGCTCACTACTCCAAATCTTAGATAAATCGCCGAACACTAGATTGTTTCTCACCGCGAGGCCCTATATCAAATCAGACTTAGAAAGTAATATCCCACTGGACGTGGACAAGGCCGTCATCACTATACAGCCTCGCTTCAGTGACATCAAAAAGTTTTTGGTGAAAAAACTAGACGATGATCCACATCCTGGAGAAATGGATGATCGCCTTAGGTCAGAAATTATGACAACAATTCCTAAGAAATCTTTGGAAATGTAAGTATGGCTCAACATCATTGCGAGCGCGTAGCTAACGATCTGTTAAAGCTTCCTTTTAGTTACTTTGCAGATTGATGCGATATTAGGAGAGATCACCCTGGGTGGGAGAAGAAAGAAGATCCGTGAGATGACAAATGACTTGGACGACGCCTACACTGCTACTCTGGAGAGGATAAAGGGACAGGGCGGAGCCCTTGCGAAGTCTGGGATTTTGGCCCTGATGTGGATTTCCTTGGCAGAACGGCCCTTGTTCATCAATGAGCTATGCCACGCGTTGGCGGTAGAAGTTGGATTTCTGAATATTAATTCTGAAATGGTACCTCAGATAGCGACTATTTTAGGGTCCTGTATGGGACTAGTCACCATTGACCATGCCTCTTCAACAGTCCGCCTTGTACATTCTACTTTAGAGGACTACCTGCGCAGCCATCAGGACACTGTCTTCCAGAATCCCCATGCCACGATTGCCAAGGTTTGCTTGAGCTATTTAGGTATTAAAGCAGTTCGGGAGCTCCGGTCTGATCTAGAAACTGTACCACCTGCTTTCCCGTTTCTCGCCTACGCCTCCTGTTATTGGGGAGCCCATGCCCGGAAAGAGCTTACAGCGTCTGTGAGGTTCTTTGCAGTCAATATCCTGGACCAATACCCTCAGCATGCAGCTGCAAACATCTTTTTGTTGAACGGAGGGGCGCCGCAGCACCTGCGGCGCGGCTCTGCGGGGTTTAGCGGATTGCACTACACCGCATACTTTGGAATCGACAAGCTTTTGGAGGAACTATTGGGCACGGAATGGGTGAATTTGAATCAATCTGACGAATGGGGCCGTACACCTTTAATGTTGGCTGCGGGAAACGGGAATGAAGAAGTGGTAAGAGTCTTGCTGGGTCACGCTGATGTCAACCCCAACTCAGTAGATTGGGATGACCAAACACCACTCTCCCGAGCTTCGGCAAATGGCCACGAAGGAGTAGTAGGGGTTCTGCTGGGGCGCCATGACATCAACCCCAACTCAATAGATCCGTATGGCCGAACACCACTCTGGCTAGCTTCTGCAACTGGCAATGAAGGGGTAGTAAGGATCCTACTAAGCCACGCAGATATCGAACCAAACTCAAAAGATCCCTATGGTCGAACACCACTTTTCCTAGCTTCTACGAATGGCCACGCAGGAGTGGTAAAGATCCTACTAAGCTGCACAGATGTCAACCCCAACTTGGCAGATCGGGATGACCAAACACCACTTTTCCGAGCTTCTGGAAATGGCCATGAAGGAGTGGTAAGGGCCCTACTAAGCCATGTCGATGTCGCCTCCAGTTCGGCGAATTGGGATGGCCAAACACCACTCCTCCGAGCTTCTGCAAATGGCCATGCAGGAGTGGTAAGGATCCTACTAAGCCGCGGAGATATCAACCCCAACTTAACAGACCCTCATGGACGAACACCACTACTTCTAGGGTCTGCAAATGGCCATGAAGGGGTGGTGCGGGCTCTACTTAGCCGCGCCGATATCACCCCCGACGTAGTAGCTCGGGGTTGCCGGACATCACTATTCGAAACCTCAGCAAATGGCCATGAAGAAGTGGTAAGGATCCTATCAGGCCACACCGATATCAACTCCGGCTCGGTTGATTTCGGCGACCAAACACCGCTCTTTGCAGCTTCTGCTGGTGGCCATGAAGGAGACCTCAGGATCCTACTAAGCCGTGCTGATGTCAACCCCAGTTCAGCAGATCCGTGTGGCCGAACACCACTCTTTCTGGCTTCTGCAAATGGCCATGAAGGAGCGGCAAGGATCTTACTAAGCCGCACCGATGTGAACCCCAACTCAGCAGATCTGTATGGCCGAACACCACTCTTAATAGCGTCTGCAAACGGCCATGAGGAAGTGGTACGGGCCCTACTAAGCCACGCCGAGGTCATTCCCAACTTAGTAGTTCGGGGTTATCGAACACCAGTTACACCACTCTTTGAAGCCTCAGCAAATGGTCATGAGGGAGTTGTAAGGACTCTACTAAGCTACGCCGATGTCAACCCCAACTCAGCAGATTTTGATGATCAAACACCACTCCTTTTAGCCTCCGCGAACGGCCATGAAGGAGCTGTAAGGACCCTGCTCAGCCACGCCGATGTCAACCCTAACTCAGCAGATCCGTACGGCCGAACACCACTCTTCCTAGCTTCTGCAAGTGGCCATGAAGGGGTAGTAAGGATCCTACTAAGCCGCACCGATGTCAACCCCAACTTGGCAGATCGAGATGACCAAACACCACTTTTCCTAGCTTCTGCGAATGGCCACGAAGGAGTGGTAAGGGTTCTATTGAACCGCGGGGATGTCAACCCCGACTTGGCGGATTGGAATGACCAAACGCCACTTCTCCGAGCCTCTTCAAATGGCCATGAAGGAGTGGTAAGGGCGCTTCTAGGCCATTCCGGTGCCACCCCCAGATCGGCCGTTCGGGGTTACCGAACACCAGTCCCCGAAGCCCCAGAAAATGGCCCTGACGGAGTGGTTAGGTTTCTACCATGCGACACCGATTTCAACTCCAACTCAGTGGATTTTGATAACCAAATACCGTTCTTTGTGGCTTCCGCAGATGGTCATGAAGGAGCCCTAAGGATCCTACTGAGCCGTGCTGATGTTAACTCCAACCCAACAGACCCGTATGGACGAACACCACTCTTGCTAGCTTCTATGAATGGCCATGAAGGAATTGTTAGGATCCTACTGAGCCGCGCTGATGCCAACCCCAACCTAGCAGATCCGTATGGTCGAACACCGCTCTTCCTAGCTTCTACAAACGGTCATGAAGGAGTGGTGCGGGCCCTACTTAGCCACACCGAGGTCATCCCCAACTTAGTAATACGGGGTTATCGAACACCACTCTTCGAAGCCTCAGAAAATGGTCATGAGGGGGTTGTAAGCGCTCTACTAAGCTGTTCCGATGTCAATCCCAACTCAGCAGATTTTGATGATCAAACACCACTCCTTTTAGCCTCCGCGAACGGCCATGAAGGAGCTGTAAGGACCCTGCTCAGCCACGCCGATGTCAACCCTAACTCAGCAGATCCGTACGGCCGAACACCACTCTTCCTAGCTTCTGCAAGTGGCCATGAAGGGGTAGTAAGGATCCTACTAAGCCGCACCGATGTCAACCCCAACTTGGCAGATCGAGATGACCAAACACCACTTTTCCTAGCTTCTGCGAATGGCCACGAAGGAGTGGTAAGGGTTCTACTGAGCCGCCGGGATGTCAACCCCAACTTACCCGATTGGAATAGCCAAACACCACTTTTCCAAGCTTCTGCAAAAGGCCACGAAGGAGTGGTAAGGGTCCTACTGACACGCTGGGATGTCAACCCCAACTTAGCAGATTGGGATAACCAAACGCCACTTCTCCGAGCTTCTTCAAATGGCCATGAAGGAGTGGTGAGGATCCTACTACGCCATGCCGATGGGGACCCCGACTCAGCGGTCCTGGTTACTGAACACTCCTCTTCCAGCCTCCGCGAATTGCCGTGAACGAGTCACAAGGTCTCTGCTTAGCCGCGCCGATGTTAACCCCCACTCAGCAAAAGCGTTTGGCCATATACCACACAGTACAGCTACCCTCAATCGACACCGCCGGGTAGTTTGTTTTACTATAGACCCGACGGTAAATTCCTCAACCGCACCGGCCATCATCCCTTGTCCGCTTCCTCGGTATCCCTCTTAGTCATCGTCGGTGAAACCGCCACTCTCCCGTCATCTCTCCCCCCCCCACTGCCCTCCCCTTTTTACCCCTTTGTTGAGTCTTTCCCCACCTCTCCGTCATCCATAGCTCGGGTTTGATATTCCCTTTTAGTCTCACCACGGAGGGTCTATCCTCTTTTTCTCGTTTTCTATTNACGGAGGGTCTATCCTCTTTTTCTCGTTTTCTATTTCTTTTTTTTCCGGGGTCTCTTCTCTTGCCTGTATTCTATGTATTCCCTAATAGCGTTTCTGGCGAGGTTACTTTTTTCCTCTTTTTCAATTTTATGCTTCGGCGTTACGGGTGTAGATAGGTTATTCGGCATGTACGATATTCCCCCACGGGGTGCGGAGAGACGGAGGTGGGGGGGTAAGGGGTTGATACATCATTTTCGGAAGTGCTTAAATGTTTCCTGATAGAGATAGCGTGTATGTTCCATTCCAGTCAAGAAATTCATTTGGTCACTTAGTGGCTAGGAAATCCCAATGATGAGATAGAGTCTTCGCCTCCCCCGGTCACAAAGTGATGTCCAGAATTTTGATTTTAACGAATCTGGGGCGTGTTTGCGACTTCCCCTTCAGGTGGGTTTCCCCCGACCCATGCCACTTTGATACCTTTTACCGCCGGCACAATTTTCCCTCCTCGATGGTGTCCCGCGTTGTTAACTCTCTCTCCGCTATCGCGTCTAGCAAGGACCAATATGAGTATTATTATTCGGCCAAACTGTCGAGAGCCATCGGTGCTCGCAAAACGCCCAATCTGAGCTAGTGGAAAGTAGCTGATTTAGTGGACTCTGCGGAATGTGCCGGAAGTATGTGGAACGAGATGGCGGAGCGCAGGGGAGATGAAAGGAAGGAAGAAAACTTTTGTTTATAAGGCTAGCAACACCGTATGTTGGGACTTTGGATGGAAAAGTTTTGCATGCACAAGAGCCCAATTCCCCCTCTTTGCAACATCTTTCCTCGTCATAACATATCACTCTCTCATCAGCTTCAGCCTTCCTGAACGACCTTGATATCCCAACCGCAAAGCGACTCCTCCCCAGTCACTAGCACGGTAGCACGCAAGAGCAAATTCCAGAAATACAAGATCCACGCAGCAGTAGCCAATGCGCCGCCCTCTAATAAATCCGCAACGTCAAGTGGAGAGCAATATTGCATTTTGCCATGCGAGATAAATTGCCCCCGTGGTCGTGAAGTGATACAGACATTGGAGCCTATCGGTTCCCACCCATACAAGTGAGGTTGCCGGTAACCGTCTATGTTAAACCGTAGCTTCCGTTCAGGATGTCAGCACCACGGACAGGAAACAAACTTCGTCGATTTGCCCCCACTGTTGAAGTATGCCGTCTGCGCGGCCTTGAGACGTATTAGTAGGAAAGGAATACCTACCCGCTTCCGAGCTGAGAAATTGGACCATTATCCACGGTGTGTGCCTGCAGCAGCGATTCCGGGAAGGGTGTTGTTCCTTAGCGTGGACACACGAGCACAACAGTTGGCTGGGGTGGAAACTTGGATTATTGGAGCCCGCGATACGCCTTTGGGCTTTCCTCTTCCAGTGAGGTTAAGAATTTTTAATTTTATTTTTTGTATCCCGCAAGCGGGAACTGGGGCGCATTTTTGCATTTTTTTCTTTTCTTCCGCCCCTTTCCCGAGTAGGCAATTTTGGAGTACAGTACATAGCACACGGTCCAGTTGTTCAAGCTCTTCGGGTATCACAGGTAAAGTTGCTTGTCGCTTTAATAGCGGTATTACCCTAGGTACCGGTATAATATTACGTTTGCTCCTACGCTAAGTTCTCGGGATGTCTCAAGTTAGCTACTACACAGGGCGTATGTTCCATTTCACTGGGAAGTCCGGTCATCCGAGAATATTCCATGGACAAAAAACATCAGGATAGGAACGGAAGATAAGTGCACAAGAGAACTTACTTCCTGTCCATCCAAAACTGAAAAGACGGCGTTACAGGTTGGGCTTACGGACATACTAGCTCCGAGGATTTAGGGTTTTGCACTGACGATACTGTCATGAATACTTCAATGATATGTCCCTTCCATTCCGGTAGCATACGCAACCTGCCTGATATCCTGTTGACCGCATGGGATTCACTGCACCCGAATATGCCTAAAGCAAACGCGGACATAGAGAGCGTGGATGAGTGCCGGTGTCGGCGTTGGAGCTGCATAAGATCCCGGGGAACCAAGTCAGATTTATGAATCAAATGCGGTGTTTCTCAAGCTCACGACCGGGCCTTTGGTACCTCGTTGCTTGTATTTCGCACGATACGAGAGGCGAGTACGCTATTCACCCGCAATGTATCATCTAGATGAAACCTTTGGTGAGTTTGAAGGGGGTGCTTCCTCGGATGTGTTCTCGCTCGGCGGAAGACATAAAGCCTTCTGGATGCCTGGGGTTTTCTTGATTGTATACTTCTGGCGTCCGCATTTATATAAGGAGGGGATAGAGCAGAGGAAGGGAAACGCACTTGTTTGAACTGTGTGTTGTCGATACACCAGCCGGGCACGTGGCTTCTCCATTAAAGGCGGTTAAAACTAACTTGGCCGACAAAAGATGCCCACCACCTTATCGGACCTCGCTTATGATAGGTGATTTAGAAGCCTGCCCTTATGTGCCCTAGAGTTAGGACCCAAGCCAGGTACTTGTATGGTGGGCCCCTTTCCGGATGGGATGTGCTACCGTGTGGCAAATCCAAACCCGTCTCAGGTCCAGGTATGACATCATGGATGATTTAGCCTTAGGAACACCCGAGCAATGAAGGAAATATCTCGTGAGAAGTGAAGCTGTGAGGCATCCCCTACACACGTTTGAGGCAAAGTAAAAAGAATTACTTTGTGGTAGGGAGCGCTGAAAATTTTACTCGATCACTACCGCACAAGCGCTGTGTCCAGGCAACAGAGCGGGCTACCTGGTCAGTGGATAACCCGTTGGCCAACAGAATATCCCCTCAACTACGCGAGTCTCTTGAGGGCAGGAATGGAAAAACATATCCGACGCTTCAATTTTACAGTTCTTACACGAGTGCCTACGGCTGATCCCCTCCGCTCGTGAGTCCTGGGCTACCGTTGGCGGTCCTCGGAGGACTCTACTATCCCTTATCCTCCCGTCGTCCGGTCAGTTTCTGGTGATCCTCGCGTCGACCGGTCCGTTCAGGAAGACCCATCGGTGAGGAGACATCCTTTATAGGCCGCTAGAGGTACCGCAAAAATTCAACTGTATCAATTCGGGTGTCCCGTCTGCCCGTTCGGGTCATTGACTTCCCTCCCTCCTCTACTCCGCTTCGCTGGTGCAGTCACACCCTGCCATAGATTACTCCCAGAAGGAATTTCATCTGCCCTCCCTGTGCCGAGCTTCCGACCTCTCTACATCACAAGCTGTTGTATAGAGACAAATAACGTGCAGAAGCATGGAACACGTAGATGGCCTACGCCGACAATGCGACCAATTGCGTCGACAACTTCAGCGACGCCGCCAATAGGTCCCTGTCCTAACCTCATAGACCCTCTGTCCCATAGCGATCAACAAGGAAGAACGCCTCCCTCAACACCTTACCGTAGGAGTCCCCCATAGCCATTGTGTTAGTTAAGCTACCCAAGGCAAAGAATATTATATTATATCGTGACAACGTGGCGTGATTGTTCGCCGTGGTCCCACCAATAACCGTCGAATACAATCCGCACACACCCCGACCTATCCGCCGCCACCGCCTTTGGAGCGGGAAAGCCCGCATTACCGCAGCTGCGTCCGCAAACCCTACGACCTTTGTTCCCCCCAGGATCCGTTCCAACAGCTCCATGCGCATAGCATTAAAGAAGCCGATGAAGTGGTCCGTAAACCGCGGTACTCTGCCGAGGCGGGAAAGAGGGAAACACCCCCGTAGAATAGTGCCGGTAGGAGCTGTGTTCGTACATTTCAAGCGGTAAAGACTGGATTCGGGCACCGTCACCCGTGTGATGAAATCAGGGTTAGGGTTACCGCACAATCTTGTTGCTCGAAATGGCGCTAGAGCTGCCCGATAAAGTGTGGCCCGGCACTCGCGCTGCGAGCGAGGCCTCTCCCCCGGAAAAAGGAAAAGCTTGGGTGGGAGCGGAGCCCTGCTGCAAATCACGGTCCGAATCTAACCCCAGAAGGTAACTTTCTTGCAAATCTTGCTCGCTTATCGGGATTGATGGAAATTTTATTTGCCCTTAGTAGCGCTATTTCTACAAGTAATAACTAAATCTTGTGTTATGTCATCTGCATGCGGGGAGCGTAAGGGTAGGTACTGTACCGTCGGGTATGCGAATGCACAGTACCCGTGCCGTAAGTTACTCGTGGCGAGGAACGCTGACACTCGTAAGATGGCGCTGTTCATTTCTCTACGAATTCCTCTCTACATTCCGTGCAGAGTGTTTGTATCTAAAGGGGGCTTCCGAGCCCACGGTGGAGAGCGAGGACGGAAGGCAAAGCATAAAGACAAAGAGTGATAACCCCGCTAGGGTATTCCTGTTCCCTTTCCCCCGGGACTTCTCATCCCGTTGTACAGCTTCTCCTGATCGAATCTAGGAACAGGCTTTCCTATCATATCTGAAATCCCCTCCAGCATTCTCTTTGTTATGACCGTTCGATACAATCTGAAATATCATTCAAGGGATACCGGTCACGACCAAGGAAATTCCACACGCCAAAAGCGCACTAAAGAATGCTGGACTGGGGAAGGGTCCATCAGCGCCCATCTGAGAGAACGAATAACAACCTACAAATTCCTTCAACCGGAGGGTTAGGGTTAATTTGAGTGGAAATGCGGAATACCGCACTGGGGCATTTGCCCTCACAAAACTAAATTCACAAATTATCACTCGTGAGGCAAATAAATCTTTTAAGAGACGATGGGGAAAAAAAAAAATCCGGCTATGGAATGTTAGAAGGGTTAAGTTAGTGGGTGGTTCCGGGGATAATGAGTCTTGAATCCCACCGTTTTCCCTTCGCTAATCGATCAAAGGTAAAACTCCATAACCACGATACATCCGGTGTTAGCTTAGCGGCATACCGTTCTAGTAAAGAATCAACCATTGACAAGAATTTACCCCGGGACCCACGCCCCGGCTGTTCGCAAAATTTCAGCCAATAGGGTTCGGTGGCCTACCCTCGGCTTTTCCGAAAACACACACAAGAGCAGCCTTTGCTACGAACATTCCTGACTAGTCTAGACCCAGGTTTGGTCATGAAAGAAAAGAGGGCAAAGTTGTGGGCGATGATTGTGCGGATAATCACCAATGCAAGGCGGGGGGACACTGTTGCACCGCTTGTGTTGCTGTGTTGATGATGTCGGTGCATGCTTTATAATACGGGAGACGGGCTACGAGCCGTTCGGGCAGCATAACAAAGAGCGTCAACCGAAGGCAGGTTAGTGGGTGGGTTGGTGAATGGGGTGAGGCGACGGATAGCTGAGGGATTGTTGGTCTTATGGCGAGCTTTGGGGGCGCTGGGCTGGTCGCTCAATGGTATTTGTACTATTATGAATGTATACATCTACTCATACACGGGGGATACTACATGAATGGAAAAAGAGAAATAAGTAGCGTGCAAGTATGATTACAAAATAAACAAGATCTAAAAGCAGGGAAATATCAATGACTGCCGAGCGACGTGTATGGAGTGAAGTAGTTCGCCTGAAACCTCATGGTTGTGGAACTTGAAACCAGGAGAAATGTGAGTGAACAAGAGGAATAGAGTTAGAAGGAGAAAAAAACCGAATCCTACTTTAGAGAAGGGGAAAGGGGGAGGGGTAGATGGGGGTGAGGGTGGATCCAATTGATTTGGGCAAGACACTCGGGGCGGTAAGGGTGGTTACGGGAGTTCGAGCGAAGAGTAACGAGAGGTGCAGGCGTCGAGTGTAGGTTCTTCTATCTAAGGAGAAACATCTCCTAGTGCTGGTAATTGATCCGCTACTTATGGTTCTGGAGTATTCCCCCCACGGAGAGTAGATGTCATTCGCGGTCTGGTTTCTTGGGAATCACCTTTGGGATTTCCTTATTCCGGTAGGGATTTTGGTACACCCCCCGGGTAACCGTACCAGGCAGGATATGATAGGGGTGTTTGGGCATCGTTATCCGATGGGCTAGGATTGATATCGCCGGCTTGCAGAAGTAGTCCCACTGCACCCCTGTATCACCCCAGGGCAGCAACCAATAGGGGTGTTTAACCATTGATATCCGATAAATTGGGGTCGACATCCTGGCGTAGCAGAAGCATCTTCACTGCATTCACGTGCCCCAAACAAATCGCATATGGGGGTGGTGTTCGGCCATAGTTATCCGGTGAATTGGGATTGACGTTCTCAAGTTGCAGAAGTAGCTTCATTATACCTGCATGTCCTCCCCAGGCAGCAAATAATAGGGGCGTTTGGCCATTGATATCCGATAATTTGGGGTCGACATCCGAGCGTTGCAGAAGTAGCTTCACTACACACTCGTGCCCCCAACCAGCCGCGTATGAAAGCGGTGTTCGGTCATAGTTATCCGGTGAATCGGGATTGACGTCCCTGCGTTGCAGAAGCATCCTCACTACACCTGCATGCCCTCCCCAGGCAGCAAATAATAGGGGTGTTTGGCCACTGTTATCCGGTGGGTCGGGACTGACATCCCGGAACTCGAGATGTCGCTGCACTACATCTTCATATCCCCAGCCGGCAGTATATGATAGAAGTGTTCGTCCCTTGCTGTCCAAAGAATTGAGGTGGACATCAACTCGCCCAAGAGGCATTCTCATGATACCGCTGTCCACATTTTTGGAACCGGCGGCATATGATACCGGGCTTAGGCTCTTATTATCTAATAAAGCGGGATTGACAACTCCGCGTTCCATAAGTAGCTTCACTGAACCTTTAGTCTCAGACTCGGCGGCAAATGATAAGGGTGTCCGGCCATCATTATCCGATAACTCAGGATCGATATCCCCACGTTCCAGGAGCAGTTTCGCTATACCCTCATTCCACCCCCAAACAGCATGCGATAGGGGTGTTCGGCCATTTTTATCTGGTGAATTGAGATTGACATCCCTCCGCCCCAGAAGTAGCTTGACTGTACCTTTGCTCCCCACCTGAGCAGCAAATAAGAGTGCTGTGCGACCATTTGGGGTAATCACGTCGGGTTCGATATCTTCCTGCTCTAGAAATAGCTCCACCACCTTCTCATTCCCATGTCTCACAGCCCAGATTAATGGTGTGTCCCCCATAAAGTCGCGCCCACTCAGGTCCCACTTTGTCGTCTCCAGCAGGGCAATCGCAATATCCGCGATCCCCCAAAATGCGATACAGTGTAATCCACTAATCCCCTGGGCACCCTCCTCCCAGTACGACCGGCATATCTTCTCTCGCCAGAGGATATATGCAGATACATGGTTCTCGTACGTATCAAGGAGTCGCAATGCTAAACATTTCACTGACTCGGTCATCCCCATGGTTGCATGGGCTCCCCAGAAACATGCAGCATATTGAAGAAATGGTGTTGTCACATAGACGGAATTGAGGCTTGGCGACAGCGCCCGGACCAACCGAGAGTTCAAGTAGGTGAGGCAGGATTCGGCTATCATTGAATGTGCAGTCACAAATAGGATGGGATGTTCTACGAGATACTCTTGAAGGGTGTGATGCAGGAGACGGATCGTTGATACCCCTTCATCAATTGCGACAAGTCCTAAAGTGCAGTCCAGTACGGTCCGTAGCGAGGGTACATTGTCAATGCCAAAGTCTTCCGCTCCTACTTCTACTCCCAGCGCATGGCATAGCTCCTCCGAACTCAAGGGGCGTTCGCAACGGGAAACCCACATCAGGGCCTCCACCCCAAGCCTCGCTTTGTTTCCACCCTGCTGTCTTATCCGATCCAATGTCGTGTCGTATGCATCTTGTAAACCACGGCCATTGGTCATCCTTTGAAGCGCTTGCCTCCTCTGGTGAATGGTCGGCTCTGCAAGGATTGCATCTATATTAATGGAAACGAGAAGAAATCTAGTGATAACTGTTAGCACTGTCCGGGGAATTAAACGCCTCGGGGTAATGCATACATTCCCGAGATCCTTGCCGGAATAACTCTGAGAATATCCCGTCGCAGCCCGTCGTCCATTGCATCGAACTCCGGGTCTCTGCTCAACCTCATCCTGGGATATAACTCAATATCGTGCTCGCTGGGGCGCAAGGGCAACATCTCCACAGTCCCGGGGAAATATTTCTGTGCTTGGTCTCTTATGTGAGGCCTCCTAGTAAGGAATAGCCTTGCGTTTGGACACTCCCGGACAACCCGCTTCAAAGATTCCCAGAGTTCAGGCTGGTGCTTCAAGGGAAACTCATCCAAAGCGTCGATACATATGAAGCCCCGTTTCAAATATGTTAGAGATTTGGTGAGCATCTGGAGAATCTGGGGAAGCCGGGGCCCGCAACCATCAACCTGTTTTTTTGCCATCTCAAACACCTCCCGCACTTCATCCGGGATTTCTGTCAATGCTCCGACGACCTGCCTCAACACCGATCCCAATACAGTGCTCGCGGATTGAACATTCCGAACGCTGAAGTCGCAGTACACATAGGCGACGGCCACACTATCTCCACCAACCTCCTTGCAAAGTGTATCAATGACAAGAGAGCTATACTGCTTTTTTAGCATTACACCCGTCTGGGTAGTCACGGCGGTTCATACCTGATATACGTCTTGCCAACACCTGGATCTCCGTAACATAATAGCACAGGCTTCACCGCCCGGTCCTCCGATGAACGCCACTCAGAAAAGCTTGGGGTGCAAAGCAGCCAGTCTCCCACACCATCCGCCCGGGCGTCACGAACAGCCTGGTGCCTTTCCCGCGATGCCAACCGAGATAGCCACTCTAGGACCTGGTTCTTCTCATCGGGCACGGATAGATTGCAGATATTTAATTCATTGTTGTGACTGTTGGTGATATTCCCGCAATCGCTGCTATTGTTGTAGATCACGCCCGAGTTTTCCAATACCGTCGAGCTCATTTCGTTCGGGGTATCGGTTTTGCTGTTGAAATTTGTTGCCAAAACCTTTCGCCGAAACCTGTTGTTTTAGCAAGGCGTAGGGAGGTGTTGGGGCTATGGACAGACCGGTGTTGGGGGGAGCTCCTGGGAAAAGTAGGAAATCTCTCGCCTCGTTGAAGTTACGCAAGATTTCACCGGCCAACGAAGCAACCCATGGGGCGAATACGGCCACCCGACTTCGGGCGCAGCTAGTACAGTGCAGTGATTTGATTCCCTGCATATGTAAAGCGCAGGATAGTCTTCGGCCAGCCGTGACCCAACTAAGAATACGCCTAACCCTAATACTAGGCTTCCATTAGGTCTCAAGATTTTGCTGCAGTTCAATCCACAGCATACCGTCATCTCACCCGCTGCTATCATAAGTGGTGGTGTGTACCTGTACTGTAATCCAGCAGTTTAACTAGTGGCTACGTGTTTCCTTTCTACAGATCAGGGAGGAGGCATTCGAGCGTGTCTTTCAGAAGTATTCAGCCTTGTCTAGAGTATGTTCGACCATATGGTACAGTACACTAGTTTGGCGCTGCGGCTGAGATGTTTAAATCTATGGAGCACCGGGTTAATTGACCAATGTCTTTGAGATCTCTGCTCGAGCAGTGAAGGGCGATCTCCCCTCGCAAACGAGTTTCGATAATTTTCCTATCGCATGTTGCATGGGTTCTTGGACTTTTGTGCCCCTCTTTGGGGTAGAGCATGTTTTTTGCAATTGGTAGTAATGAATTCCCCTCCCGTCCGCTTGCTGAGCGCCTCGCCCACCCGGTGTCCTAACCGAGCGCTCGCGCACAGAAAAAAACCCCCAATGCAATGTACGAGTTCAGTACAGCGCAGTATCATATCTTACAGCTGCGTGTTTCCATCGCCCACCTTCCAAGTACTGCTTGCCCCTGGAAACGCTTCGCTAGCCCTCTCTCTCTATCATTCCATAAAACGAGTTATGATTTAGCTTATCAGCTCGCTACATGTAAGCCGCTTGCCATCCGAGATGTCCAAGCGGTATTCAAATCCGAACTTATCCCAGCATCCAGGTCGATAACGCGGTCACAGGGACACCAGGATCGCAAGTGTGTCTATTGTGCTCAGTCTCCCCTGTCTCGCACTAGCAAACGGTAGTCGATTGGTTATTAGCCCTGGAATGATTGCAGCGCTGGGATGGGCAAACGTCGGGGCAGTATACTGGTACAGTATAGTACAGTACCGGTATCTTGAGTTGTCTTTTAGCTTGTATCTTCAACTCGGCACCCGTATTTATTCATGATGGATGATAGTCTTAATAGGAGAAGATTGCGTATTTAGCTACCTAAGCGCTGGACTTGTTTTCTGGTTCTACAAAACGCCTCCACTGAGCAACTCGGAGGTCTAGGTTGGTCTCGGGCTTTGCGTCGCAAATAAACCTCCGTTGCTCCTTGCTGGAAGGCCCACTGGGTTTTGCGTTTTCCCTGCACCAAAACACGTCTCTATGGAACCCAACCCATCTTCCCTATACTAGGACTTCCAACCTCTCTCTTCGCGTGCAAGCGGTCATATAACCGCTTATACCCTACCGGATGTTAGCTAATGCACCCGGAACATGGATACCACAGGTACATGATGTAATTGTTCATGTTAGCTTCGCCATCAAAGGTGTACAGAGGATCAGCACACTTTCCAAATTACCTGCCACAGCACTTGGAATGGAAAGTTTTGCGGGTAGCACTGCCTATCGAGAGCCATCACCGAGTGTGCCAACTCTCAACCCTCTAGCAAACACCCATCCAAAACCTTCGGTAGCTTAGCTGCCCCCCCTGAAAGTCAACGTGCCTTCTTCGAATGAGAACGACTACCAGAATGATTGCATCCTGCTTAAAGTTCCAAAGCGGCAGATAAAGAGATCCCTTGGTTACACTCCGCAGATCCGCAGACAACGAAGGAAAAGAGCCCCTAAGCCAGCGACGTAACGCCGGAGCGCCATATATTTTTACGAGTAAGGGCTAGATCAGGAAGGCCAGATGATATGTGTGGAGTGAGCAGAGTTAGGGTTATGCCCTTGATTTGTGCTATGTATGATAGGAGTGTAGTTGTGGCGGGGCGGGTAAAGTTATCTTTTGGATTCATACGAAGCACCTAAAGCCACCGGGTCCGTTGAGCTCGGTAGCCAGCGAGAGGCTTAAGTTGCTCTTCATTTGGCCCCAAGATCCCAGATACTTCTCCACAGTATCAACCCTATTCAAACCAAAGATGGCAAAAACTCTAAGGGAAGGTAAGTGCGCCACTGCCTTGTAGTTGTCTCTCTTCATAAGTGGCCACCCCCACCCCCCTCGTTTTATCTTAAATGGGCACCAGTCCCGATACGTCTTCCCCTTGGGTAAGCTAGTCGAGAAGAGGAAGTCCAACGTCCTACCGCGTTTATCTTCTACCGATGCCGGTACGATACTTACGGCACTGAAACCCATGCTTAGAGCCCAATGAAGGCCGGGGGAAAAGATTTTATGAGGAGAGCAGAGAAAGAATTTCTGGTGGGGGATCATGAATACGGTGGGGGCAAGTTAGTTGTAGGCATAGCATGAGTGCTCAATCCCCACTACCATTTTTGCCGTTGGGCTGATCCTCTATTACCGTGATACATTCTTGGTTGACTTAATGTCAGCCTGCTGATATAAAGCATCAATGGCAGGCATGTATTTATTCTGTACTATTAACCTACGGATTACAAACCACATCTGAATAGTTTTCCCGAGCCCTCCAAATACACCCAAAGGAGCAGGCTTTGCCGTGAGCGTCCCTGGCGAAATGGTGACCATATATGTGCGCGGGTAGTGGACTTGTGAGAAATAAATCTAAGTCCAAAGACACGTGGGGGGGGATCATTGTGCATCTATGTTACCGCGTTACCGCGTTTGATGTCTGTGGATACTATAGAACGTGAGAGCTCGATTATGAGGAGTTTAGGCTACATACTAAGGTTTGTTGCTGGTAACGAGATCTATTACCTGTAGCCGGTTACCCTCCTATTTCGCTGCGCCCACAGTCGGGAAAAGCATGTGTGACGCCGGTTTCTTTCCTTTTTTTTTTTTCTGCGGTGATAGTTCATGATACAACCTAGAAGATTTGTGAGCATGATACTTACCTCATGAATCGCATTCGTATTCATCTTATATTTCCTTAGACTCTCTTCTAGGAAATGCTGATTTCGTAGGGTCTAATTAGGATTATATATATTGTGCACCATTCTTCTGCTGTCTTGTATACATAATCAGTATTTCTCTACAAGTACGATGGTACTATTGTGTTTAAGTTAGTCATAAACTATCGCCTCACAAAACTTTTTTTTTTTTTGGTGTCACACTTGCTTTTCCCGACTACGAGCGAAGCAAAATAGGAGGGCAACCGGCTATTACCCTGGGATGAATTAATGAGTTGGTCTACTGATATTCTAGGAATACTAGATGAAAGAAGTTCTCAATCCGTGATGGAAATGAAAAACAAAGCATAAGTATCATAAAGACAAGGTTACAAAGTACATTGGATCAAACCAATGCTGAAATATCCATCACTGGCCAAGCTCTGTGGATGGCGTGAAATGATTCATAAGAATCCACAACCGGTGTGGCGCGAAAAAAGTGCAAGATATAGAAGAAAGAATGACGGGGTGGGAGATAGAAGGAAGCAAGGAAAACCCTAGAGAGAGGAGCTGGGGCTTGGGTAAGGATACATGGGGCTGAAAATGATCCAAGAGATCTAGCGAGACCCTTTGGGATATAAGGTGGATGAGATGTGATGAGTGATGGAGGCATGCATTCAAAGACCATTCGGTGATGGAGGATAACGTATTCAGATGAAGGCAGTGAATTTGTTACTTCTTACTCGGGAGTGTTGTCGCCCAGGAGAGAAGCTGCGATTCGACACCGGGTTTCTTATGGCTCACGATGCGGGTTTCGCAACATACGAGAACTTACACTAGCCAATATATCATGGCGGTGCTCTGCCCCTGCTGCCCGGTGAATCTATGAAGTATACAGGAAATTTTTCTAAACACCGGTGTGCCAACTTCTATTCAGGAGGAGCAAAGAGAGTGACAAAAGAATGAGTAAGGAGTGGAATCGTCTTAACGAATGAAGAGAGGAAATGTGTCCACACGATGATTGACCCAAAAGGTGGGAAAATGCAGGGCTTTTATAGATAGAGTCAGCGAAAATAGAGACGTAAGAGAAAGGATACGACAAAGAAATGTTAGAAATACTCCACTGTGACCGCTCTCCAAACAAGACTGATTCAAACCCAGTACACATAACCAGTGCCCGTTCGCTATCTGTTTCATTGCCAACGTCCAAATCCCGTACCTTCCACATCCAGCGGGTGTTGTCTCTCTAAACACTAAACGATCGTGGTGGGGGCGCTGAATCGTTAGGCCCTCCCAGAGACCACTTCAACAGAATCGGGATTGGAATCTCCGCAGTAGAGAAGTAGCTCTACTAAGCCTGCGCGTCCTCGCGATATAGCAAAGGATAGGGGTGTTCGGCCTTGATTATCCGTTGAATGGGGATTGACATCCGGGCTTTCCAGCAGTAATTTCACAATACCACGCGACTCCCGATAAGCATCAGCAGCAGACGAAAGGGGCGTTCGGCCCCGTGCTATCCGGTGAATCAGGATCGCCATCCCCACAGTCCAGAAGTAGTTTCACTGAACCTTCATGTGCCTCTGAGGCAGCAAATGATAGGGCTGTTCGTCCATTATCATCAGCTGCGCCAAGGTTGATATCTGTGAGGTCTGGGAATAGCTTCACTGCATCAGCACCCCCCGAAATGTCAGCATAGGATAGAGGTGTTCGGCCATTGCTATCCGATGAATTAGGATTGACTTCCCCTCGCTCCAGATGCAGCTTCACCGCTGATCGGTGCCCACCCGAGACAGCATATGATAAGGGTGCTCGGCTGTCGTTATCGCTAAGTCGGTATTGATGTTAGAGGATTCCAAGAGTAGTCTCACCGCACATTTATATTCCTACCCTCCAACCAAGTAGACGAGCGTCCCCGAGACCGCGTATGATAAGGGTGTTCGGCGATTGCTACCCGTGAATCAGGATTGACTTCCCAGCACTCGAGAAACCTCTTCACTACACCCTGACGTCTACTCGAGGCAGCAAAAGGTAGTGGCGTTCGGCCATCACTATCCTTTGAATCGGGATCGGCACCCCCGCGTTCTAAAGATAACTTCATCCCACCCTCATGTCCCCACTCGGCAGCAAATGATAGTGGCGTTTGGCCATTGTTATCCGATGAATTTGGGTTGTCAATCCCGCGTCCTAGAAGTAGCTGTATTGCATCTGAACTCCCTCCTAGGGCGGCAAACGGTAGTGGTGTCCGGCCATTGCTTTTGGGTGAATCAAGGTTGGCATTCCCGTGTTCTAGGAGTAACTTCACTACTTCATGTCCTCCTCAGGCAGCAAATGGTAGTGGTATTTGGCAGTGGTAATCCAATGAATCAGGATCGATACCACCACGTTTTAGAAGTAGCTTCACTACACCTTCACTTCCACACCAGGGAGCGGATAATAAGGGAGCTCGGCCATCCTTATCCGGCAAATCGTGACCAGTATCCCTGCGCTCCAGAAGTTGTTTTATAGTATCCACAGGGTCAGGATACGCAGTAGGAGCGTGGGGTAGTGGTGTTCGGTCATCACTACCCAATGAATTGGGATTGATATTCCCGGATTCCAGAAGTAGCTTTACTATCTCCCGCTTCCCCTCCTCGGTTTTGTCTGGTAGAGGCGGCCCTAATTATCCGCTAAATCAGGATTAACACCCTCGTGTTTTAGAAGCAGCTTGACCTTACATTCGTTCCCCAGCTCGGAAGCAAATGAGAATACTAGGCGACCGCCTTGATTAACTGCGTCGGGTTTGATATCTTCCTGCTATAGAAATAGCTCCGCCACCCTGTTATTCTCATATCTCACGGCCCCCATTGATGGTGTGTCCCCCTTAGATCCGCGCCCATTCAGGTCCCATCTATCCATCTCCGTCATGGCGAGTGCAATTTCTGTATTCTCCTAAATTGCGATGCAGCGTAAGCCACTAATTCCCGGAAAAGCCTTCCTCTAATACCGCTAATTCATGTTTTTTTGACGGAAAACACCTGCAGATATGCGGCCACATATATCGAGGAGTCGCAATGCCAAATATTTGACTGGCTCAGTTACCTTCCTGGCTGCATGGGTACAGCAGGAACATGTAGAACATTCGTGAAATGGTGTCACAGCCACTATCTTGAGGCTTTCCGGCAGTGCCCGTACAGTACTAACCGAGAGTCCAAATAAGCAAGGCAGATTTCGGGTATCGTCGAGCGAACAGTTGCAAACAGGGTAGGATGTTGCCCGGGATACTCTTGAAGTGTGAGACGGGCCGTTGACGCCTTTTCGTCAATTGTGACAAGCCCCAATGTGTGGCCCAGTACATTCACTATTGATGGCGCATTGCCAATGTTAAAGTCTTCAACTCCTGATCCTACCCCAAGAGCACGGCACAGCTCTTCGGATTTCAAGGGCCGCTCGCAGCGGGAGTTCCACAGGAGGGCTTCCACCCCCGGCCCCACTTTGATCCCCCTGCTGGCTTATCCGATCCAATGTCCTATTGTATGCATCCTGTAAACCAAGGCCATTGGTCATCCTATGAAGTGTTTTTCTCCTCTGGTAAACAGTCGTCTCTGCTAGTATTGCATCCAAATTGATGCCCACAAAAGGGGATCTAGGGTCACTGTTAGCCGAGTCTATGGAATTCCGCATCCCGAGTTAATACATACATTCCCCCAGTTCTTTCCGGAATAACTCGGAGTATATCAGCACGTAATTCCTTGTCATCGTATCGAGGTCTAGCTCCTGTTTCAACTTCGTCTCAATATATCTTCCTATATCACGCGGGGTTAGTTTACAATAACCGTTTCGGTATCCTCCGGAAAATAGCTCCCCACTTCCGTTTCAATCTGAGGCCTTCCGGTAAGGAATAGCCGGGTATTATGGCACTCCCGGATGACGTACTATAAAGAGTCCTAGGGTTGAGTCCGGTCCTTTGTAGGAAATTCATGTAAAGACTCGATGCAGATGAAGGCTTTGCCCAACCGCGATAGTGACATGATGAGCAGCTCGAGGACCTGGGGAAGCCGGAGTCCGCAACCGCTAACCTGTGGATGCGACTCCGGACATAGCGTACGGAGGTACAGCCGGTAAGTTTTGTATATTTTACTAGCAGGGGGGGGGTTGCACTAGCAGGGGTAGGGGCAGTGAATTAGGTATGGTGCCTTGGGGCCAGTCTTGGAATCAAGCGGAGTTTTGAATAATTTGTGCTCCCTACAACTCCGATCATCAGAGTATGAGTACAACCTTTAAGTAAGTAGAAAAGTTTCCTCCTGCTTTCTTGTTCTCTCAATTGTCTCTTCTAACCAATGAAACAGTGGATATACAAATGGTGATGGGGGCATTTTCTTATCTCCTCAATTGATCACCACTCCTACCCATTTCCTTCAGACATATTCTCCGTATCCTGAACTCTAACACATGTATCCCACCTCTTAATTAACTGTCAGATACACTGACAGTGAGCCATACAGGGTGAAACAGGATTGGTAAGAGAGATGGTGGAGGACTGAGGGGGATGGAGGACTGCGGGGGACTGCCGGGACTGTGGGGGGAGCTATGGGGGACTGTTGGGACTGCGGGGGGGGGGGCTATGAGGGACTGCGGGGGACTGCCGGGACTGCGGGGGGGAGCTATGGGGGACTGTTGGGAATGCGGGTGGCTATGAGGGACTCCGGGGGACTGCCGGGGTCTGTGGGGAGGGTCTGCGGGGTCTGTGGAGGGCAGCAGAGGAGTGCAAGATATGCTTCGAATATTTTGTAAATAGGCCGTTCACATCAATTACTGCTTGAGACCTTGCTGGCATGGTCCCAATCAGTTCCCTAAACTCATATGGTCCGATAGTATCACATGATTTCTTCACTGCATTGTATAATCTGTCGTATGCCATGTTTTCAGGAAAATTATCTTGCAGATAACTTTTCATGATATGTCATACTCATTCAATCAGATTCAAGTCTGGTGAGAATGGAGGCTAGTAAATAACTTGAATTCCTTTTGGTTCAAGTTCAGTGGCTGTATCAGCAGCCGTGTGACCTGGTGCCCCATCCTACATTAGTTGTAAATAGATACCATTGCGCTTGTCACAATCTGGCTAGAGGGGCGCTAGTCAGTTGACTGAAGCAAGGAACAGGTTTCGCACATTACCTCATTTAGAGGGCATGCAGTTAAGTTATTCTTTCATGCATATGATCTCGTCAGCAGGTCATGGGGATTGTTTATGTTTGATTGCATTTCGCACATAACATACAGTTGACGTCATGGGGAGAGTCCAGGCTGGCCGGTAAGGCTTACTGGCAAGGGAGACTGATTTATATTTCGCGCATGACCTTGTTGGTAGGTCATGTGGTTTGTTTATACGTTTGATTTATATTGCATTTAATTTATGTTTTCATGCATGACGTCAGTTAGAGGTCATGGGATGTTTTATGTTTTGCCCACAGGACTTGATTGAGTCATATGATGTTATGAATGATTTTGCACGTGACCTGGCTTGAGGATCAGGGCAGGGTTAGGGTTGTGGGAAGAGGCCTATATAAAGGCCGGGTTTTCACAGATGGGTTAGCTCTTTATGCAACCATCTACCTATGAGGTTATCTACTACTTTGTATTCTTTACAATACAAAAACCTTTATACTCCAAACACTTCTACTAGGCCGATCCATCATAGAGTCATGAACCTATTGGCTACGTTGATCCTGTTAACAAGATAACAACCGACACTCTGGGTGCTAGTCAGCAACCGATTCTTATGTGGGAACAGTAAGATACGGCCAAGATACTCGGGAAGCTCTTGGACACAGCGCAGCGCAGTTCAGAAGGAGAAGAAGGTCATGGCCTGTCGCGATTACAACAAGCAGTGGGAAACCGTAACATTTGGTTGCATCCTCTACGACACCTAATGGCAATAAGCGAGCAACTATAAGGAACCTGGAGTTCACCCCAAAAAACGAAGGAGATATCAATGTCATGGACAACAACCGCGATCTAAGACGAGTACAAGACATGCTAGGCCAAGCAGCTAGTCAACCCTGATGAGCCGCAACCCTGGTCATACCGGAACAAACTTCACCCCCAGGCGGTTCCCCTGAAGGAGCACCATGACCAAGAAGGATGGCCGTGGTGGCAACACCAGCACCCCCAACATGGCCTACTATGTAGGTGCTCATGATGACCGAAGACCAGATGACGAGATTTCTGGGGGCAATCAATACCCACCCGGGATCAAGACCGAAAGCAAGAGAACTGGACCTCTTCGTGGGAGACTGAGAAACCTTAAGACAGTTTTCAAGTCAGTTGGAACAATACTTTAAGGTCAAGGGGTACGGTGAAGGAAAAGATATGATCCAGGGAGACTATGCAGAGTCCTTTCTGAGAGAAGCCACAGGGCAATGGACAATGTCCTAGGTGGAAGGGAAACAAGACTGGATATGGGCCTCGTGGGAGGAATTCAAGGAAACCCTCCACACCCAGTTCGGAGACAGGAATGCCAAAGAAATGGCGAGACTCAAACTGGAGAAGGTAGGACAAGAAAAAGAGAACTTTTCTGACTACTGGCACAAGTTCCGCATGATAGCCGTCGAAGTGGAATACGATGAAGACATGGAGTATCGCCACCTCTTGGGCAGTATCAGCACGAGTCTGCAAGAAGCCTGGATGAACTCGGACCATACGTACCAGACGGCTGGTAACTTTGTAGTATAGACCATCGATAAAGAAGAGAAGATCAACCTGGTCCGACAGCTTCAGAAAAAGGCAATGGGAACAGCCCAAGAGACCTCGCCGTACAACAACAGCGGTACCTACTGACCAGTAAGCTCACACAGACCGGCACCAGTGGGAGACCCAATGGATCTGTATGCAGCAGGAAGAGGGAACAGGAGATTTCAAAGGCTGTCCGACCAGGAATACTGGAAAAGAAGAAAGGAGAACTTGTGCCTTGGATGCGGATTGAAGGGGTATTTCATCCAAGACTATCGAGGAAAGGAAACGAAGCTTCAGGAAACGTAGCTCCCAGATATGAAGCACCAAGCATTGGACGCTATGGAGAGGACGGACGGATGAGAGACATTAAGCGAATAAAGTCCCCAGCAAAGAGCGGTCTGCGGGTGTAACAACCCAGCATACGTGGTCTATGGCAGCCTGAACCTACACCCATACATGTAGCCCAGAGGCGGACTGGTAGGAACAGGCAGGCAAGTAGGTACTTGACCCATAGAGACCCGATAGCCCGGGCTCTGAGATGAACAGAAATGCAAAAGCTACATGAGTACTTGGTTACATCCATAAGTGAAGTCAGCATGCTTAGGGACCTCGCAAGGGACAGTACTTGGCTAGGCCGGATAACTAGGGAAAGGTCAGAAGTGTCTATCTCCAGTGATAGCATAGACAGGATAACAGGATAAGTTTATCTTGTCTACCAGACAAGGTTACCCTACCCTCAGGATCAGGTTACCCTGCCTAAGGTCCTGAGTTACCCTACCTTTCAATACAAAGTCATGTGGGGAGTTCAGGAAAATTGACCGGAATGTTTCTCACGCAAAGCCATGCATAATACTGGAATCTGGGGTTCTGGGGGATCCTATTGGGTGAGCTACGCAGCTCAGAAGAAGCTGTAAATTGGAGACGTTATTCCTACCATGCCCCTACAGCCCCGCCTTGAGGGCCAGACATCATGGGCAAACAGATGTGTAGTTGTGCGCAGTCTGGCAAGGATGGGTGTTTGGAGACTGGCTTGCTACACCATATACGTCGCTGCCGTCTGGGCGACTGTAAGCTGTTCGTGGAATACATAAGGGGGCATATGGTGGCAGGTGGAGTACCTCCTCCAAGTTGTTTGAAGTAAAAGAGATGTGAACTAATGGGGTTAATGGAAGTAAACCATGAGGATCCCGAAGGTAGGCCTGTGTGGTACTGGGGCGACCAGGAGAGTTTTATATCTACCAAGCCCTAATGTGCTCCCAACACCATAGGCTCTGAAAGGGAAGTGAAGAGACACTAAAAGCATGATCTCTACCACAGGTAAGGTGGATCCAAGGTGGTGGTCATGGGTAGCGCCCATTGGATCACTCCTAGTGTTCATTACGGGACGTCTGGGTCGCCGAAACCTCTGGGGCCCCGCCCCCATTCCCTGCCCTGCCTCAACCTACGGCCTGGGGTAGGGCCTTTTTTTATTCATCCCCCATCCCTCTCCCCGTTCGGGTCCCCGCTCCGTTAATGGTCCTGAACGGGGCCCCACCTGTTAATTATTCTGTATTTCTTTTGCTATTCCATGTGTAGGTCCAAATCAGCCTTTGCCATACCTCCAATTTTATTGCTTACGGTGAGCCGTAATTACCCTTTGGAGATCAGACACCCAATTTCAGGATCTGCACAGAACCATTTAGATAACGGGTATACTAAAAATCCCACAGTATATTATACGCACAGTACCATCATACGCACAGCGCTATCATACGCACAAAATCATACACTCAGTAGTTTTCCATACAATGGTTTTCAAAATCATACGCACTCTAGATAATCTTACCTTCCACATTGCTTTATTCATCATGTAGCTCACAGTAATGTCAGAGATGAGTACTTATCAACTAGGACATTAACTATTCAAATAGAGTCAAGACTAGTGCGAATAGAAATGTTTGGATTAGTGATACAAAACAGGTAGAAATCATCTACCACTGCCCATTTTGGTAAAGCGGCCATGAAGTCTGCAAAATGCAAAAACACCTGCAAAAGAAAAGAAACACTAGAGAGATAATCCCTAGGTGGGCCCAAAGCCCACCAATCCCACTAGCCTCAGCACCAATCCCACTCCACCTATCCCACTAACCCCCGCTCCACCAATCCTATGAGCCCCAGCACCAATCCCACTCCACCAATCCTACTTGTCCCCGCTCGACCAATCCTAGCTTCTCCCCCTCCAATCCCAGACTCCTGGACCACTACTCACTCCAAGACCCTCCTGCACTCCAGCCCCTCCCAGGAGTAGGGCACAAGTGGGTGGTATTACTCCTCCCACTGGTTGTACATCTGGGGGTATGTTTACCCCCACTCCAGGTTAGACCACGGGTACTGGACAGCCCTTCTCAACAACGAGGCAAAGCCTTACTACCGTTACCCCCGCCATCCCCATCCCGACCCCCATCCCCATTATTCTCATTCTCATCCCCATCCCCATCCGCGTCCCCATCGTGTCCCCCACGATGATTGCCACTGCCGTCACGGTCACCACGGTCATCACGGTCGTTACCGTTACCGTCCTCACCGTCCTCATAGCCATTTGCACCAACGTCTCGTGCTTTGCCCAGGAAGCGCTGACGCCCACTACGGCGAGGCTGATTGTCGTTGACATTAGCATCATCGTCGTCACCGTTGGGGGTGGGGGGGTTGGCAGGACTGGCCGGCGTGTTCTCATGCCTCCTCTGCTCCTCCCGGGTCACCCGATCAGGCATTCCAGCCATGACGTTCAAAACGTCGTTGACTAACATCAGGTCCGAGACCATGAGGGTAACATGACCAGCGTGCACCATGCACAGGGCACCAGCTATGAAGAATTAGTAAATCATATAAACCGATTAGAATAGGACTCAGAGCTCAACTTACCAGCCATGTTCATGACCAGGTGTTCCTCCGCCACCACCTGAAGGCATTCAACAGCCGAACTTTGCCAACGCAACCGCTGCTGGGGAGGGAGCTTGGAGACAATTTCCACGCTGGGATAGTAAAACGGGGCTTTTGGGATGAGGTATCTCCTATCCCAGCGATACTTGATAATTTCAGCCATCGCCAACCTTCCTGCGGGGTATCATGCAGGGCACTGCACTCCATTTACAACTGTGCCAGCTTTCTTCTTGCCCAGATGTCTCCTTGGAGGCCCCCAATTGCCACCCCCCTTTGATCCTAAGATGCCTTCATTTGTTTCGCTTTTTGAAGGCATCGGAAAACTTTTCTTGGTTTTCTGGCTTTTTGGTTTTTTGGTTTTTTGTTGGTCGGGAGCGGGTTTTGGGTAGAGAGTTAAAGGTGAGTGTTAGAGGTGAGTGAGGAGGAGGTAGGTGAGGAGGGTGGATGAGGAGGTGGGTCAGGAGGTTCTTGTTGAGAACGTTAGGGATTTTACTCAGAGTGAGAGTGTGTGATTGGTGTTGGTAGGGCAAGGTGACTTGCGGCTACGAGTAAGCATACATGCGTGCGTCCCAAATCTGTAGGTATGTGTGGGTATGCGCGGATATGCATTTGTTTGCATATCCGGCCTATTGTTTCTCAAATGAACAAGTAGTGATATTAGTGCTGGCTGAAGGAAGAAGTTTGTTAGAAGAGAGGGAGGACGGAAGATATACCCATGGGGATTCATACTCTCAACCTATCAAGCTATTTTGTCAGAAAAATCAAGTTCCCAGTAGCTTAGGTGGATTTTGATTCATGAACGATGATGCCTGACTGGAACAATGTTAGTGTAAAAGGTGGGTAGAGCCATATACTGTTGAATTGTACATTGAACAAGTTTGAGTAAGACTGTAACTGAATAATTGTTGAGACAAACATTGTACTATGCTTTTCACAGGGAATTGCATTGAAAATTGTCTATGAAAGGTTGTATGTGTATAAACATACTATATCGTTCCTCTTGGAGTATCAAGCCTACAAGCATAATTACTAAATGATGTCAGTAGGCAGCACATGTAACCGGTACGGGTACTGGCTTATTGTTTCGTGTGCTATTGGTTGATACACACAATGTTTTATGTTTGGTTTCACAGTATCATTTGATACTGGTATTGTTTCGTGTGCTATCAGTTGATATACACAAATGTTTGAAGATATCGCTCATACTGGAGATGAGAGATATGCTGTATTTAAAGACCACTGAGTTCCATGATGGAAACAGCAGACTTCGACTGACAGTATTCTAAATATACTTGGTTGAATGGTTACTTCTTTGATCTCCTATTACACCCCTTCGAAGCCTCCTTTAGTAAGCAGCGCTCACTTCTTGTTGACTAAGAAGCCATCTGCTCCTATCGTACCGCTACATGACTAAGGCCCTGCCTGAACACGTAACATTTTTTTAACCTCAGCAAGTGGTTAGAAACCCGAGAGGACCAGGCCTGATCAACCTACGAAGAGTCCAAAGCTAGCAGTAGGGAGCGGCAAAACCTAGGACGGTTCGGCTCCGCCAACACATAACACCATTGAGTCACTAGAGACTTGAAGTGGGAAGCAAGTCCCACGAGAAGGCCTTACCAAGAAAAGGCAACCGAAGA
>PYWC01000001.1:3784423-3842512 GCA_003182015.1 Tuber magnatum | reverse complement strand
CCGATCTTCATACTAGAGATAAGCGATATGCTGTATTTAAAGACCGCTGTTTCCCGCGATGGAAACAGCAGACACCGGCTGACAGTATTCTTTAATATACTTGGTGGAATGGTTACCTCTTTGATCTCCTATTACACCCCGTTCGAAGCCTCCTTTAGCTAGCAGCGCTCGCTGCGTGTTGATCACGCAGCGATCTGCTCCTATTGTACCGCTACGTGACTAGCACGGGGCCCGAACACGTTACAGAAATTAATGATTGGGAATGGCAACAAAAGATTGGCGGAAGACCAAGCAGTGCGGGAGAAGGGCTGTCCATCCTTATTCAGCCGATGCCCAGCTCCTATATGCTCCCTGCAATATTGAACCCAGAGGCTCCACCATTTCGAAAGCCAGGGCCAGACAGCCCACCACCAATTAAACGAGCAGAACCAATAGGAAGTTTTATGAATGAAACTATAGTTTCGGTAATGCCTCCGACAATGGACCAATACGGATGCGGATTATATGAGATCTTAGAAGAGGAGGAGGAGGATAACCAACCTGAAACTACACATGAAAGCGAGATAGAAGATGAACGAGATATCTCTCAAACAGTCAATGAAATGATTGGGACATTTCGAGCCCATATGGTTGTTGTGTACCTTAAGGAACCAATTTGGAAAAAGGTCAACGAAAATATGAACTCTGAGGGAGATCTTTCCTTGTACACGATCGCAAACGGCATGCTATACACAAGAACAAGATACGGGGAAGAATGCCTTTACATTCCAAAAGGTTCCGCCTTTGGGAACACTACACTGAGAGAGTACATCATAGCTGAAATCCACAACAAAGGTCACCACGGTGTCGAACGAAAGCTACACTACGCTACCGAATACCTGTTCTGGCCTGAAATGCAGAAGGATTTTGGAACATATGTGGCCCAATGCCATACCTGCCAAACAAACAAAGAACCTACGAAATTACGGGAAGGAAAGGCCCAATCCATCATCCTACCGTCGGAGATTTTCGAATCAGTTGCGCTTGACTTCGCAGGACCCTTCAACAATTCATGGGGATACGATACAATCCTGGTAGCTATAGATAGATTATCAGGATTCACGTGGCTCATACCAACAAACAATGAAGTTATGGCAATAACAACCTGGGAACTGCTACGCAACAAGAGGTTCGCACCTCACGGATATCCAACGTCGATAGTAAGCGATACAGACCTTCGGTTTGAATCACACATGTGGAGACAACAATGTCGAGCACTTGGAATTGAACATATCAAAGCTGCACCAGGAGATCATGAGACGAAAGGGCAAGTGGAACGAAAAATACGAGAACTAAAGACAGCGCTCCGAAACCTAGTCAATGCGAGACAGAACAATTGGTTTGATGCCATACCCGAAACGGCGGCCTACCTGAATGCAGGATGGTCTGAAACCCTTGGTATGTCACCATACAAAGCTATTTTCGGAAAGAACCACCCACTACTCCCGCTGGTGAACTTCAAGGACTCTGCAGTACCAGCAGCAGACGAATTGCTAAACTGGCACCAAGCGATCCGAAACACTGCATTCAATGCTATCAAGCTAGCGCGACTCAGGAGCACCAGAACAGCGGCAAAACGCCGCAGACACCACACACCAATTGCGACAGGCAACCAGCTACTCGTCTATGGAAGCATGTTCGCAACTGAATCTGGACGAAGCAAGAAATTGCAACCATGCTGGAGAGGACCATTCAAAATATTGGGACACGATGACCATACAGAGAATTACACGGTAGAAATAGATGGAAGAATGTACCGACGGCGAGAAGCGTCCTTCCACGCATCGACAGTAAAGAGGTACCTCCCTAATAATGATACCACGTTCCCTGGAAGAAGCCATGCGAAACCACTACTGATTGTAGTCAACGAGAAGCCAGAATGGGAAGTGTGAGCGATATGAGACCATAGAAGGCGATGTGACCGTGACCAATTCCTGGTAGCATGGGAAGGATACCCAGAAACGGAGAACAGCTGGGAACCCCTAGAAGGATTGGAAAACGCCATGGAATTGGTAAACCAGTGGTGGGCAGACAACAAACCAGAGGAGTTACCCCCTACAATCAATCATGTAACCATAGCATGGAGCCCAATGCTACCGGAAATTCAGCACCTCCGCCCCGACACGAATGAAGGAATACAGGATGGGTTCTGGTCAGCATATTTTGAAAGCGACTTCGAGAGCAGCGAAGATGAAAATCGAGTAACGGAGGACGAAGCGGCATACTTGGAACGACTGGCGGAAGCCGAGTACTGGGCACAACAGAGGAAAAGAACACACACCATCCAATAACCTTATGATGTCAAACTATGAGCAAGTACCGTGGAGACTACACCAGCAGCTAATGGGACTGTTGGTGGACCATGATATTATCTCTAGACGATACCTTACACACAGATTATTCATACATATTTGCGACAAATGCCTTAAGATAAGAACGGAGTCAACGGGACAGATGTGGGGGAACACACTGGCAGATGTATTCCGTTTTGGTAGTGGATGCTACCTAAGCACGGAAAAATGTGATATGTGTGTGGAAACGGAAGAGGCCGAAATTAAATACCACCCACTATCAACCTAAGCGAGACCGAGAGATACCAACACCCCTTACAACCTAAGTGAGACCAAGAAATACCGACACCCCTTAAAAAACCTAAGCGAAACCGAGAGATAAATACTACCTGCTGGTACACCTAAAACTAAAACCACAACAAACACCTCTTACCTTACAAGCACCACCAGAAAAATACTACCCAAATACTATTCTACAATTGGAAATATCAAACTACGAAGAACTCAACGTGCTTGATCGCCACCAGGTGGTGGGACACCTACTACACTTGGGAACCATCCCATGTTCAACGTACTGGGCGATATTTTACCTCGATTTCTGCAACGAGTGCTACAACATCGATGTCGAAACCGAAGGATGAGAGGACCGGTCGGTCCGGAACTGGATTGATATGCCACACTACTGGGAGTCAGGATGTTTTGTGCGCGAGGTGCCATGTGCGAGATGTTTGGAGAGAGGGCTGGAGGGTGCGGAGTGGATGTTACAGGACGATTTGAGATTGCTATAGGATAGCAATGATAAAGATGGGTCCTAGAGGGACTTCCGGAGAATATAGCGGGATTACCGACTATTAGGATTTCTTATGTTTTATGGTTTGGTGAAATTGTTATTTTGTTTTGGGAGTGTAACCGGTACGGGTACTGGCTTATTGTTTTGTTTGCTATCGGTTGATACACACAATGTTTTATGTTTGGTTTCACAGTATCGTTTGATACTTGTATTGTTTCGTGTGCTATTGGTTGATATACACAAATGTTTGAAGATATCGCTCATACCGGAGATGAGAGATATGCTGTATTTAAAGACCACTGAGTTCCACAGTGGAAACCGCAGACTTCGACTGACAGTATTCTAAATATACTTGCTTGAATGGTTACTTCTTTGATCTCCTATTACACCCCTTCGAAGCCTCCTTTAGTAAGCAGCGCTCCCTTCTTGTTGACCAAGAAGCCATCTGCTCCTATCGTACCGCTACGTAAATAAGGCCCTGCCTGAACATGTAACATCCACAGTTTGAGTCAATGGTGGAAGCATTTGGGCCCATACCCTCCGTGCTTCAATGGCCAGCTTCGACTTATATGATGGTGATGGTCCTAGCACAACTTTGATATCCTTCATTCGCTTTTGCATTCTTGGCGCAAATGAGTGGTGCCCAATAATACAGCCCTTTATTTTTAAAGTGCCCTTTGGATTCAGCTTGTTCTTTGCATTTTCTTCTGAAGAGCCGAAGGTTGTAGCATCCTTCATATAGTCGTTGGCGGCATCAGTATCTCGAACATCTGGTATCGTGCCTAGTCTATAGCACTCTCATATACCCATTGCACTGTGCTGGGTATGATCTGCTGCTAAATTCCTGGAAGCAACATATTCGTGGACCGCTGGTTCAATTTGAGGTAATAGCCAGCTGGCTATTTTGTTCCTGGCTTTTATTACATATGGGATGTCATGCCTAATCATAGTTTACCCACTATATAAGCCTTTTTATAGCCACAAGTATAATTACTTACCTGTCCCTTATAATCACAACGTTGCCCATAACGTGTTGCAATTTTGGCTCATTTTCCTGCTCAAAGTTTTCTGCTAAGTTGGAGTCTGGCTGACGTTTAGGGCTAGAAAGAATTGTGTCCAGGACATGGAAACCAGCACATCGATGATATGTTACATCATGCCTGAGCTTAATCAACATTTGGTGAATATTCTGTTTTATGCTGTATAACATCTTGCCAATGAGCCATAGGATAGGTAGCCAGAGATCTACTACAATTGATAAAGGGATTAGTATATGCTTTCAATGTATAGAACTTTAGTAAATGCTTGTAGATAATATCTTACATTTAGCTGTAGCAGAATTTGGAATGCGCTCGCTCTCGTCAACGTTAAGAGTCTCCTGAAACTGCTTTTCATTTCATTGGCATTCCCGCTTCCATTTCTGCCTCACAACCTCCGTTTCCTTCCCTTTTGATAACCTGCCCATAGTATTTTTCTTGAACCACCCAAACTCGCTCAAAGCAAGCTTCCTTCCCACTCAAAGCAGGGTAGAATAAAGACCGCTTGATATAGAACAATGGCTATAGTATATCTAGGGGGTAGCGTAGAGGGCCTCTGCATCACATTCTCATGCTTGTGTGCTGTGCGCTGTGATGTAGGCGAGTGGTTATAGATGGGTTTGTAGGGAACGGGGGAGTAGGGGAATAGAGGAACAGGAGAATAGAGGAATAGAAACCATTGTGCAAGGGTAGTTAAACGAACAGGTCACATGTTGAAACTGTAGCAACTAATCCGGGTAGGTTTGTATTACCTACATCATTTCTGGAGTCAGGTTTTTCCACCGTGATTTTATTCTAATAGCATTTACAAGTTTTCGGTGTATGATTTTCTAGGCGTATGATTTTGTGCATATGGACTATACATAAAATTTTGGGCATATTTCTACAAGTATGACCACTATGGCACACCTAAATGTAATTTTGGGCATGTGATTATTAGCGCATAATTTTGTACTTATTACTCTGCACATGATTCCAAGCATATGATTCTATACCGATAGCACTCCCCACCATATAAATCGTGATCATGATTTTATATCATTCACTTAATGTTTACTGCTCTATTAATACACACATATCCCTAATTGTGTACATTGCTGTTGGTGGGTATAGCTCAGGGGCAATAAAACTATATATGAAGCCTAATTAATTACCCTTAATTGAATTCTGCGCATGCAGGAACATTTCGTAGCACATTTTAACATAGTTCAATCTGGACCTTTTCTTTGCTTTACCACCTGTTCCAGTGCGCTTCCTTGTTGTAACTCCAATCCCAGTACCGCCCCCCTGTCCTCTTCTCCGGGTCACGCATAGCAACATAGGAGCTGACTCCTGAGCTTCCAGATGAACATCCTCCTCAGAGCAAACTTCCTGCTGGCCTGTTGGATCTATACTGGCAACATTTGGGTTATCCACTTCGTCGCTTTCAAGATCACTAAGTCTTCCCACGTTCTCAGGCTCTTCCTTCTGGGATTATTCCTCAGTGTTGGACTCAACATACCTGTTCACTGCACTGTCCCATATTCCATAGTCATCTCCTGACCCTTCTGAACTGGCCAATTGCGCGCTGCCCTCTTGATCTTGATCTTGTGGATGGCGTGCATATTGAGATTGAACCAAGCCATGATCAGGCAAGATGGGCCTTGGCTCTTTTCCAAATGCCCATCTTCCATCCTGATCAACAAAAGACCATGCTGTGTCTTTTTTTTGTGACCCATCATCGTCAGAGATACAGTTGTAACCCTCCTCATCACTCTGGTCCTGCCTATCTACCCAACTACGGTAATCCTCACTTGCTGCCATTTCTTCCAACCTTGCTGCCTCCCGTTCGCTATCATAGTTTGCTAGCTCTCGTTGTAATTCTTCGTGCTTATATTATTTCACAATCATTAAGGCCCTGATTGTACTGCTTTTCAATTGGGATCAGCGATATGGAACCACATCTCTTGCCATGCTCAATATCCATTCAACACCAACACTGCCTCCTTGGACTGCAAGAATATCCTTAGCCATCCGGGCTAAATTGGGGAACCTCCCAGCATTAACCTTCCACCACTCCAGTATGTTTGTCTTGTAAAAGATCCCGGTTGGATTTGTGACAGGCATGGAATCTGAGGCTCTGGAGGTTCGACCTCGGATTCCGATTTGATATACCTGAGTGCCTCTTTGACTACAATAGTTCTCGATCTCGATCCATGAAGATGCTTTGATCGACTATTTAGACCACTCCCTGAAATTGGCATCTCAGGACACTGGGCATTCATTGGTGCATAGTGAAGGTCATAATATGCAATAAACTCCATTTTATATGACTTCTCATAATCTGTCTCACCAGTAGCAGCATCTAAATCCCATTCACGAAATAGGTTTAGTTTGGAATACGGGTTGAAACAAGCTCCAATGCCGAACAGAGGGCCTCTTTGGTTTTCTGTTTTACCGTAATAAACTACTGCCTTTGGTTTTGCTCTCAGCAAACCTTCACGGATGTCAACCTTCGACTACATCCACTTGCATTCCAACTTTGCGATTTGCGGTTCTAAATGATCAAAGATGTCTTGATAGACTTGGAATACGGGATGAATCGTAACGCCGCATGTTTTTGACATCCACAGGGTCCAAAACCGGATGGGCTGAAGTACTTCCGAGATGGACTCAACCTGCTTCCATTCTTCGGGGGTGGACCACAGTGCAGCGAAAACTGGATACGTTTGTAACTAATCCTTTGTGAATTCACGCAACCGCACAGATCTCTCCAACATATTTAGAGTCGAGTTCTGTTGTGTTTTGACATTATAAATGAGCATAGTTGGGATCTCTACACTGTCGTTTTGTATCTCAATGAAGTGCTGCCAGCCCTGAGAGGAAGCTCCAATAGCAATACTTATTTTCTGATGCTAATGTACACACATCCTGATTAGCATTCCCCATTCAACGACTCGGGTATAGCATTTAGGAACATTTCAGATGAATTAGATATCGTCTTTCTCCAAAGCTCCAGGATTCATCATAAGATTCATATGCTTTCTTCTGCAGCTGAGGGGTTTTAATTTGTGCCTATGAATCTGTACGTATTTATACGTATGCGCTGATATGTGTAACTCACAGTTTGTGAAACTGGTACGAGTGTATAGGGTCTTGGAGATTACCTTTCCTATTGTCTGGTGAAAGCCATTATCCAACCTCACAACCTTATCGATATAATCTACCTTAAAGCCAGAGGGCATATAACCAACCTTTGATTTCACCTCGATAGAACTCATGAATGCAGCAAGAACAAGCTGAACAACATGGGCCATACACGGAATATGGTTTTCTATCGGGGACCATTGAATTGATAGTGAACTTAAGGTGTTGTTTAAGGCTTCTGTGAGGGTTTTGTTATTACTAGCACTATCGGTGGTGAAACCAAGAATTCTATCCTGAATCCCGTATTTAGCAAGGACCTTATTAATGATCCCTGCCATATTGGCACTCGTGTGAGAACCTTTTAATTCCTTAAACCCAATTAGCACTTCCTCCATCCGCCAGTTGTCTGAGACTCAATAGGCGACAAGTGCCGGAAATGCGGGTTTATTTGGTGAAGTCCATGCATTCACGCCCAGGGAGATCTTTCCGTCAACTGGCAAACCGATTCGAATCTTGTCTACCACAGAGTTACTGAGCCGTTTTAAATGTCTTGTCAGCATAGTTGAGCTTGGGATTTCAATGCCTAGACGAATATATTTGAAGGCTTAGTGGAAGGCAAAGTTCTTTGAGCAATTAAATGCAAGATTTGTTGCAAGGAAGGCCTTCAGGAAGTATTCTTCACAAAGGTGCTGTTTGAACTCCATTGGTGTTACTAGATCAATTATCCTGCACAGATTTTCAGTTTTTGTTCCTTTTTGCAATAGTGTAAGGACATCTGTGTCAGATAAACTTTCGGTATCAAATCCAGTAAACTTTCTAGACCTCTAGCATTCTGAGGATTTCTTGTGATCGTGCATGGAGCTGGTGCCTGAGACGCTTGGATGAGCGAGAACCTTCCTGCAAATGATACACATGACCCCTGGTGTACCAACTGCACGGCCCAAGTAGTCGGTGCATTGGTGAGAGTATTTCCACATGTCTGTACCTCGAAGACAGAGTTCTATCTGACCTTCTTCTCTCCAGCATATTTTGCAGTATATGCCGCAAATCCTGCTGTCTCTTTCCACCACTCTATCCAGCTCTCATGATATTCTTCTGTATAGAGAGAAAAGTTTCCAATATCTCAAATGAATTTTCATCACTTGTTACTGAAGCCAGAGCTGGTAAGTGGAGCATGTTCCGAGCATGATCTTGGTTTCCTGGTGGCAGTGAAACAGAATCTGGGTGCAAAGGTCTTGTGGAACTTGAAAAAGGTCCTTGAGAGGTGCTCGCCAGAGGTCTTGAGGTTGGTGTTACTGGGCCATCGCTCGCATATGGACTGGATTCAACAGATAGTTGAGATAGAGATGGAGACTGGTCCCTGGTTGGACTTTTGTATACACATAGAAAGGAAGTATGGCTTCTTACACTGCTGCTGTAGTGGGCCCGTTGACTGCCATGGTGGGAGGATAGGCTGCCAGCTGTAGAGGATTCGGGTTGTAAAGACATCTTGAGTATCAGGGTCACAGTATTGCTTGATGACTGGTGGCTTTTGATAGCTGGTCTAATAGAAGTCTTTTGGTTGTAATGTCTTCTACAAAAAATATGTTTAGATTCAGGCAATGAGCTGTTATAAGATACTGTCTGAGCTACTATCTAAGAACCTCACCTAGCTGTATTCTGTTATTCTATTTCTTTCCCTACATATGCATCTTTCCGTATTAATTGATCATGGGATTTTGTACATATGACTTGTACATATGACCTTTGTGCATATGGTTCTTGAGAGTATAATTTGTGTGTATGAGTTGTGTGTATGATCGCGCTTGAATTTATTTGTAAATATTACAGTATGGAGCTGAGCAAGAATTACACAAATGGAGTTGGATCTCGGTGGGTATACTATGAATAAGCTTTAAGCTTATCCTAGTCTCAATCTGGGGCAGTGGTCAAAACGCACTGTTAAGGGGCATATAATCCAACATAACTATATTAGAGCATTTATCCAAATTCACTAAGCTCATGTGAGCACTTCCATAAAACACCTTCACTCTTACACGGCAATCTAATTTTACAATCTGATCTGTCTGCCAAAATCCCCTGGGGCTCTTATAACGATTCAAAGCAATTCCAATGGCAAGGGGTTGGTGCTGAAATATAGTGTTGTGTCAGTCTTCTTTGCCGAGTGATCAAGTGTGATTCATAGTTGTAGCTTTTGTATATAAATACCAGGTTATTCAATGAGATTGCCTATTACTTAGCTGCCATTCCCCATGAACATACAAGACTGCTATACCGAACCTATTTTTATGCACTCTTTTCTCTGTATCTGCAGAGACAATAACTACTGCGCCAATGGGTTGAGTTCCAATTCAGGAGTTTCAGACCTCCCTATTAGGTCCGAACGAACCAATGGACCTTTACCACATGACATTTAACAGTGTAACGACCCAGCATACATGAGCTATGGCAGCCGGAACCTATACCCATACAGGCAGCCCAGAGGCAAACTGATAGGAACCGCCAGGCAAGGAAGACCTTGACCTATGGAGGCCCGATGGTCCGGGCTCCAAGACGAACAGACATAACTTGCAAGGGTACCTAGGTACTTGGATACACCCTGGAGTGGTGTCAGCGGACATAGGAACCTCTGAAGGGGCAGTTACTCAGCTTGGCCGGGTAACTGGGGGAAAGATCTATCTCCGGCGAAGGGATAGACAGGGTAACAGGGTAAAGTTCGCTTGTCCAGCGGGCAAGGTTACCCTACCTTCAGGATTAGGTTACCCTGCCAGAGGTCCTGAGTTACCCTGCCTTTCAAAATGAAGTCCCACGAGGAATTCGGGAAAGTTGATGGGAATGTTTGTCATGCGAAGCCACGCACAATACTGGAATCTGGGGTTACGGGAGATACTATTGGGCGAGCTATACAGCTCCGAAGAAACTGTAAATTGGAGACATGATTCCTATCATGCCCCTCCGGCCCCGCCTTGAGGCCCGGACGTCATGGGGAAACCGGTGTGTAGTTGAGCGCAGTCTAGCAAAGACGGATGCTTGGAGACCTGCCTGCAAAAATGTATACGTTGCTGCCGTCCAGTCGACTGTAAGCTGTTCGCAGGATATATGAGGGGCATAGGGTGGAAGGTGAAGTACCTCCTCCAAGTTGTTTGGAGTAAATCGGACCATAACTGGCGGAGTTAACGGGTGTTTACCTTGGGGGTCCCTAAGGTAGTCCCTGGTGGTGCCGGGTCGACTGGGAGAGTTTTACACCTATCAAGCCCGAACATGGTCCCAACGCCATAGGCTCAGGAAGGGAAGTACAGAGACACTAAACGCATGATTTCCGCCACAGGTAAGGTGTATCCGAGGTGGTGGTAATGGGTAGTGCCCATAGGATCACTCCCGGACCACCGAATACTGCAGAAGACAGCGGAAGCCCGTGACTCGTAAATAGTAGATAGATAAACCGCTCACGGTAGCTTCCGGGGTCAAGTGGGGACCATTGCATATGGGAAGGGTGTCATAGAAGTCCCGTTCATGTGGTGTCTTGACTGTTAGCCACTGGCAAGGCACCGATGCGAAGACGTTTTCACTGCGGCGGCCAAATTGAGAATGCGCCGCAGAAACGTATTCACATAAGTTGAACGTTGACTAGAGTGTGTCGACACTTGCATGCCTGGAAGGGGGTGCTAGAAGATGTGTTGGACCACCCTTAGCGGAGAAGGGTGTGCTCGAATATTTGGAGTAAACTGATGGGGGAGTTTCTGGCATAAGATAAAACTACTTGAATGTCTATGCGAGAACTCTCCTACTCCAACCATCAATCCTCTCAAGACCTTAATTGAGTGAAGCGTCAGGCTTAACGATATTAAGTTTTACCGCTTACTTTACTCTTACATTGTGTGAGCGTTTGGCGAATAAGTTTGAAGTTGTTCGGCGCAGTCGCACCCTTGGGACCCATCTTCCTAGGGGAGCCCCCGTTACAGACAGGAAGACTATCGACTTCTTTTTCTGTTCGCTATTACTGCATTCCGTCCGAGACTCATACCCATATTACCAGTGCTAAAAAGCTAATGGTGAGATATAGACAAACCTTGGGCTAATAGCCGGTCACCAAGGATTCCACAACGATATCAGTTAATGCTGTGAGGATTCGAGTGGGCAAATGGAGGCAACACAGTCAAATTTGTTAGAGGCGGGCAGATAGCGGTAATGTTGGAACTTAGAACACTGGAATCCCGGGTCATCATACAAGCACTTGATTTGGGTTATGAGATTGAGGGCCCAGTCCCAAGCTTGCAAATCTTTTGGCAGTGTCATTCCAACCGCTGTGTAGTAAAGGGAAAAATGACCTGGCGCTTGGTTCCTGAATCAGGTTCAGAATAATATCTTCATTCTCGCTTTTGTAAATTTACAGAAATGATGTTCTTTGTACTCTCTTGAACTTGATATAGATTAGTCCAATCCATAAGTGTCTGGGCTTAACAGGAGCTTCCAGCATGCTGGATTGCTGATTATTCCGTCATTATCCCATTCAAGAGTTCATCTGCTGCTCTCAAGTATCTTCCCACTGGTGGCTACCAACAATTGTATAGTATTTCGTTATTCCAAACTTGTTTCCCTACCATAAAGGCACCACAATTCTACATCCCTCAGTATCCAATCTCGCCTGTTCAAATCATGGAGGGTATTTAGAACCACATCATTACCGGAACCGACCCACTAGGGTACACCAAACCTGATACCATTCCACTTCTGCAGCTTTGTGCAATGGTTGGTGTTGAGACCGACCATAACTTTATTGACACGAAGGACCGCCCCCAGAGCTCTCTGGACAACTACAGTGACCTTGGACCAACCCTGTTTTCACATTCTGATCTCTACTCAGTTGCCTGGGGTCATAAAGTGATACGATTCTTTTGTAAGTCAACTATCCAACGATACTCACACCTTGTACCTTGTTTATGATACTATGCGGTAGGTGTGGTGGATTTTCCAAAGGCTGGAATGCATACTCCAGTATTGGGTAGGACGTATTGGTTGGGAACCAAAATCCATGAGGACAAGTCTGAGAATGTAGAGCTACAGAGAAAGGAGATCATATCGGGATTCTTGGCTTGTAATGATGCGTAGTACAACGGGATTCTTGTTGCTCTAAAGGCAGGGATCTACATTCGTGCTACAGTCTATTCAATGAAGATGATGCGGAGTGGAAGTACGAGTAGTAGGGTCATTATGGGTGTCATTCATTGTGCCATTGTAGATTCTGATTTTGATTTAGAGATAGAATTCTATCTGGCGGACCGCCTACACTAGCTTGTCTAGAGAAATACGGAGCCTCATCTTGCTCATTTGGGTTCTGTAATTACACTAGTAATAAGGAAATGTTAGATTTGAATAGCACCTTGGTGCTTATGAATTTAGTATGAATTGGGTTGTATAGTTTTGGGTGTGTAGTTTTAGGCATATATCTTTGTGCGTATATCGTTGTGTGCATGTCTTTGGGTGTACATCTTTGGGCATATGGCTTAGAGTGTATGAATATGGGTGTATGGTTTTGGGTGTATGGATTTTGGCCTATGTAGTTGGCCACGGCGTATATGATAACGTATTACTCAGTGCATATGAACCATAGCAGCTCCAGATACAACACATTATGCGGCAAAAGGAGCTTCACGCAATGCGCCTATTATTATCTACAAAAGGTAATTGTAAACAGGCTGAGGATGTAAGGGGCTAAAGTACAGGACATAGGGGGGGGCTTCTTGAGTGAGGCAGGGGAACGGGCAAAGAGGAAGGCAGGGGGAACAGGCAACCGGGAAGGCAGGGGACAAACAAAGAGGAAAAAGGAGTACCAAATCACAAATGAAAAAAATTATTCCCGGGGCTCCTTTTTCACGTGCTTTGTGAATCACATGTTGGTCATGTTGCGGAGCACAGGTTGGTCTATCTCGCGGTCGATCTCATCCATCTCTTCAAGGTTAATTCCTTGCTCTGGAGCATCTTCCCTTGCTGCGGCCTCAAGATCAACAATGAGACGAGCGTGGCCAGTCAGGAACCGGTTCCTTTTGGTAACAATATGAGCGATACTGTCTTGCTGGTCTTCCAGGCTTGAAAAGAAGTTCTTAGTGGTTATAGCCCACCCAAGCAGGGGCTCTCCAATCTCCTGCATGCTGGCGTGGAACCGATTCTCATCTGAATTCCACTTTTCCATCATGTCAATATCCCCATCCTCACACTTAATAAACGTCCGGGACAGCGCTTCCTCCTCTCCGTCCCCCCCCCCCTCCTACTCCTCCTTCTCCTCCTCCTCCTTCTCCTCCGTATCCACCTCCTCTTCCCTGTAGACCCCATCAGAGTCCTCCAAGCCATTGCGGTCCTCGCCAGCAGACCCATAGAGATCGACAAAGTCGACATCTCCATCCTCTTTATCCTCTTCCCACTCCTCGTAGACCTCAGCATTTGGCAATAGCCACTCGATGGGCTTTACCCAATCGATCAAAGGTCTACCCTTTTCATCCGGCTCCGCCTCCCCGACCGTCATGTCCAAATACCCCTCCATATCGTCCTCTATCAGCCAGAAGTCAGAAGTACAGTCTGCGGCTGCGGTAGGCGTCAAGGGATTGGGAAGAGCTAAAACAACCTTAAATGTTAGTCTAGATGTCACTAATAGAACTTGGTAATTGTTTAGGCAGGGTTTAGGGAATCAAGATAACATACCAGACTGTCCAAGATTCACGTCGGAGCTGTTTCTCCCAAGTGCAATCCTGAGACTTTTCCATTTCGGGACGGGTTCTTGCACTGTACTAACGCTTCCCAAGGTAGATGCTCACGATAGGGGAATCGAACCAGATGCGCTGTTCTGGCACGATAGTAAGAGTGTCACACTCCTGATTCCTTCCGCTGTCCTTGCTTGAAACTGGCAAGTCTCCTTACATCAGCCGACATGAGGGGGATCGGGTTGGGGAGGCACTGGGGGGGGACAAAGGGGGGGGAAAGGAAGGCAGAGGCATTGATGGGGTTGTACTGGTTCTAGGAAAAGTAGGAGACCCAGTTGTATGGCTTCGGGCCATTTTGTTACCCGCTCAAGGATATTTTTCATCCGAGCTGCGGGTCGTACCTTCGGCGAAACATTTGGCAAGGCCATGGGGGAGCCGGGAGGGGGCAGGGACTTTGATTGAGATTGGCGGGTCAGCAAGTGGCAAACCACGTTCATGGAACCAGTTCGAATGGTATTGCCACCAATCAGCCAGGATTGCTCGCCGTTCCTGCTCCAGGATTTCGCTTTTCTCAACCACCATCTCTCGGTCTACCTCAGCTTTGACATTGTCGCTAAGAGCGAGATAGTCCAGAAAGCTCCACGCAAACATGCGGCATTGCTTCAGACGGTTTCCCCTATTGGCAGGGGCATGTTCAAAGGTGGTCTCAAGTGGAGTAATATTCGCTCAGTGCTCATTCCGCCCGATGGTTGCTGGGTTCGACAAGTAACCCAAAGCTCCTGCTGGAAGCGGTCTCCACTTGTAGGCAGACAGCATTGAGGTGTGTTCCATTCTCTTGTTAGCTTGTGCATATGATTTATGCTTATGGTTTCTGCATATGATTTGTACGTACGATTTGTGCATACCTGTATGTATGATTTTGGAAAAATAATTTGCGTGCAAAACAGCTTTAAGAAGTTGGGGAGTGGAGAAAGCGATAAAATGGTGGGATAGAGTGGATGGGGGGTGGGTGTGGTAGAATTGGTATGTGGAGAGTCGTAGTAGAGGCGGCATGGTGGAAGGTATTTTTTAGAACGTTTTTTTGGTAATCCAGTGCGGTGCGAATTAGGTGACGGCCAATTTGTGTGGTGTTAGAGGGTTTTGAGGGGAAAGCCGCAGTTTCTTGTATTATAAAGGGAAAAGAGAAAGGGTATGTTGTTAAAAACTTGAAAACCTCGAGAAATGGAAACGCGTCCGAAGGCAACCCTGCCCCACCAACAAAACACCTCACTAAATAAATTGTAAGTACAATTACCCTAAAGCCTCAGCTAAGTGCTTACAATATGGTATCATAGGTAAATAGAATAACGCGAAAGCGGACTGTGTGTTTGACCTAGGTCAAATCACGTTATGGAATAACTGACCTTGGTATGTGCTGTTACGTGTTCAGGCAGGGCCTTAGCCATGTAGCGGTATGATAGGAGCAGATGGCTTCTTGGTCAACAAGAAGCGAGCGCTGCTTACTAAAGGAGACTTCGAAGGGGTGTAATAGGAGATCAAAGAAGTAACTATTCAACCAAGTATATTTAGAATACTGTCAGTCGAAGTCTGCTGTTTCCATCGTGGAACTCAGTGGTCTTTAAATACAGCATATCTCTCATCTCCAGTATGAGCGATATCTTCAAACATTTGTGTATATCGACCGATAGCACACGAAACAATACAAGTATCAAACGATACTGTGAAACCAAACATAAAACATTTTGTGTATCAACCGATAGCACATGAAACAATAAGCCAGTACCCGTACCGGTTACACTCCCAAAACAAAATAACAATTTCACCAAACCATAAAACATAAGAAATCCTAATAGTCGGTAATCCCGCTATATTCTCCGGAAGTCCCTCTAGGACCCATCTTCATCATCGCTATCCTGTAGCAATCTCAAATCGTCCTGTAAGATCCACTGCACACCCTCCAGCCCTCTCTCCAAACATCTCGCACATGGCGCCTCGCGCACAAAACATCCTAACTCCCAGTGGTGTGGCAAATCAATCCAGTTCCGGACCGTCTGGTACTCTCATTCTTCGGTTTCGGCATCGATGTTGTAGCACTCGTTGCAGAAATCGAGGTAAAATATCGCCCAGTACGTTGAAAATGGGATGGTTCCCAAGTGTAGTAGGTGTCCCACCACCTGGTGGCGATCGCGCACGTTGAGTTCTTCGTAGTTTGATATTTCCAATTGTAGAATAGTATTTGGGTAGTATTTTTCTCGTGGTGCTTGTAAGGTAAGAGGTGTTTGTTGTGGTTTTAGTTTTAGGTGTACCAGCAGGTGGTATTTGTCTCTCGGTCTCGCTTAGGTTTTTTAAGGGGTGTCGGTATTTCTTGGTCTCGCTTAGGTTGTAAGGGGTGTTGGTATCTCTCGGTCTCGCTTAGGTTGATAGTGGGTGGTATTTAATTTCGGCCTCTTCCGTTTCCATACAAATATCACATTTTTCCGTGCTTAGGTAGCATCCACTACCAAAGCGGAATTCATCTGCCAGTGTGTTCCCCCACATCTGTCCCGTTGACTCCGTTCTTATCTTAAGGCATTTGTCGCAAATATATATGAATAATCTGTGTGTAAGGTATCGTCTAGAGATAATATCATGGTCCACCAACAGTCCCATTAGCTGCTGGTGTAGTCTCCACGGTACTTGCTCATAGTTTGACATCATAAGGTTATTGGATGGTGTGTGTTCTTTTCCTCTGTTATGCCCAGTACTCGGCTTCCGCCAGTCGTTCCAAGTATGCTGCTTCGTCCTCCATTACTCGATTTTCATCTTCGCTGCTCTCGAAGTCGCTTTCAAAATATGCTGCCCAGAACCCATCCTGTATTCCTTCATTCCTGTCGGGGTGGAGGTGCTGAATTTCCGGTAGTGTTGGGCTCCATGCTACGGTTACATGATTGATTGTAGGGGGTAACTCGTCCTCTGGTTTGTTGTCTGCCCACCACTGATTTACCAATTCCACGGCGTTTTCCAATCCTTCTAGGGGTTCCCAGCTGTTCTCCGTTTCTGGGTATCCTTCCCATGCTACCAGGAATTGGTCACGGTCATATCGTCTTCTATGGTCTCATATCGCTCACACTTCCCATTCTGGCTTCTCGTTGACTACAATCAGTGGTGGTTTCGCATGGCTTCTTCCAGGGAACGTGGTATCATTATTAGGGAGGTACCTCTTTACTGTCGATGCGTGGAAGGTCGCTTCTCGGCATCGGTACATTCTTCCATCCATTTCTACCGTGTAATTCTCTGTATGGTCATCGTATCCCAATATTTTGAATGGTCCTCTCCAGCGTGGTTGCAATTTCTTGCTTCGTCCAGATTCAGTTGCGAACATGCTTCCATCGACGAGTAGCTGGTTGCCTATCGCAATTGCTGCGTGGTGTCTGCGGCGTTTTGCCGCTGTTCTGGTGCTCCTGAGTCGCGCTAGCTTGATAGCATTGAATGCAGTGTTTCGGATCGCTTGGTGCCAGTTTAGCAATTCGTCTGCTGCTGGTACTGCAGAGTCCTTGAAGTTCACCAGAGGGAGTAGTGGGTAGTTCTTTCCGAAAACAGCTTTGTCTGCTGACATACCAAGGGTTTCAGACCATCCTGCATTCAGGTAGGCCGCCGTTTCGGGTATGGCATCAAAGCAATTGTTCTGTCTCGTATTGACTAGGTTTCGGAGCGCTCTCTTTATTTCTCGTATTTTTCGTTCCACTTGCCCATTCGTCTCATGGTGTCCTGGTGCAGCTTTGATATATTCAATTCCTAGTGCTCGACATTGTTGTCTCCACATGTGTGATTCGAACCGAAGGTCTGCATCACTGACTATCGACGTTGGATATCCGTGAGGTGTGAATATCTTTTTGCGTAGCAGTTCCCAGGTTGTTATTGCCGTAACTTCATTGTTTGTTGGTATGAGCCACGTGAATCCTGATAATCTATCCATAGCTACCAGGATTGTATCGTATCCCCATGAATTGGTGAAGGGTCCTGCAAAGTCAATCATGACTGATTTGAAAATCTCCGACGGCTGGATGATGGATTGGGCCTTTCCTTCTGGTAATTTCGCAGGTTCTTTGCTTGTTTGGCAGGTATGGCATTGGGCCACATATGTTCTAAAGTCCTTCCGCATTTCAGGCCAGAACAGGTATCCAGTAGCATAGCGTAGCTTTCGTTCGCCACCGTGGTGACCTTTGTTGTGGATTTCGGCTATGATGTACTCTCTTAGTGTAGTGTTCCCAAAGGCGGAACCTTTCGGAATGTAAAGGCATTCTTCCCCGTATCTTGTTCTTGTGTATAGCATGCCGTTTGCGATCGTGTACGAGGAAAGATCTCCCTCAGAGTTCATATTTTCGTTGACCTTTTTCCAAATTGGTTCCTTCTGGTACGCTGCAACCATATGGGCTCGAAATGTCCCAATCATTTCATTGACTGTTTGAGAGATATCTCATTCATCTTCTATCTCGCTTCCATGTGTGGTTTCAGGTTGGTTATCCTCCTCCTCCTCTTCTAAGATCTCATATAATCCGTATCTGTATTGGTCCATTGTCGGGGGCATTACCGAAACTATGGTTTCATTCATAAAACTTCCTATTGGTTCTGCTCGTTTAATTGGTGGTGGGCTGTCTGGCCCTGGCATTCGAAATGGTGGAGCCTCTGGGTTCAATATTGCAGGGAGCACATAGGAGCTGAGCATCGGCTGAATAAGGGTGGATGGCCCTTCTCCCGCACTGCTTGGTGTTCCGCCAATCGTTTGTTGCCATACCCAATCATTAATTTTGGGAGATTCCGGTAGGCTCGGGTCTCGTTCTGTATTGGGCGGGCTTGACCCTTCACTAGGATGTCGGGTAGTATTCTGGTGCCGCTTTCTGGGGTGATTGTTTGTGAACTTAATTTCGGTCTGGTGATACAGACAATGGTCCACATAGCAAGGTGAGTCGTAAACTTTGCTATGTTGGAGTTCATCCTGTGGCGTGCTTCACAATGTGCACTTGTCACCCCAATCGTTTCCTGCAGCGATCGAGCAGGGGCTCCCGGGTGGTACGGAGGTTTCGCTGGGGTATTCAGTGTAAGAATAAGAAGGGGAAATAGGGGAGATATCTTGCTCGGGTTCCATTGTGTTTGACTCTTGTTCATAGATAGTGTTATCTGAGATGTCATCTGCCTCCTTTGTATAGTCGTGGACATAGAGAGGACCTAAGCCTGATCCGTCCTCATATATCCGGGAAAGAGCATCAGCTAAATAGTTTGTCCTTCCCGGTGCGTAGACTATTTTTGTGTCGTATTTTCCCCACGCACTAAGCCATCTAACCTGCTTCCTAGTCTGGTTCTTTGCGGTTCGTAGATGTGTCAGGGGTTGGTGGTCTGTTACTATCATGAATGCGTTTCCCATTAGTCCATTGTGGAATCGGTTAAGTGCCACAACAATCGCTGGGGCCTCTTTATCGGTTGTTCCATAGTTTGTCTGTGCGTTAGTGAATTTCCTGCTGTGTAATGCAGCTGGTCACACTGTTTCATATGTTGGTCCTTGTCCTATCCATGCTCCTACCCTCAAGTCTGAAGCATCCGTTACCTGCCAGATTGGTTCCTTGCTTCGTACATCTATTGGTCACATGACTTGGTGATCGACAATTCGCCTTTTTATCATCTCGAATGCAGATTGATGAGTACTTGTCCATACGAATTCGGCATTCCCCGTTAAATCCGTCAGGGGTGCTGTTAGGGTGGCAAGGTGTGGGAGAAACTGGGCCATGTAGTTTACTATTCCCAGGAAGCATTGCAATTCTTTCTTGTTCTGAGGTGTTTTCCAGCACGCAATTGACTAGATTTTCTGGGGGGAGGCATGGATTCCTTCACTGTCCACTATTTGTCCTAGTACTTCCAACTTGTCCGCGAATAGTACTGACTTTTTCTTGCTTGCATAGAACTTTGCCTGTCTTAGGCTCTCACATATCTGGCGTATGTGCCTTTTGTGCTCTTCTGCCGTGTCTGAGAATATTAAAATATCATCAATGTATACCCATACAAAATGATGTAGGAATTCGCTTAGGAGGTCTTCCATGGTTCGCATAAAGGTCACCGGTGCATTCATGTCTACTTGTAGCATTACCTTGCTGACAAATCCTCCAAACGGGGTTTTCAACGAGTTGAATTTCACGCTTTGTCTGTCTACCCGTGTTTGGAAGTATGCGTCGCTTAGGTCAATCTTGCTCTGGAACTTTGCTCTTCCGATTCTGTTCAGTATTTGTTGTTGGTTGGGAATGGACAGACTATCCATGATGGTGTTGTCATTTCGGAGTTTCAAACCCACCAGGGGGCGGATCCTTCCGTCGGACTTTGATTGTACAAACATTGGTGCTGCCCCGGGGACTTCCTGTCGCACAATTACCCTGGCTCGCAACTTCCCGTTGATCCAATCCATTAGTTTGCCTTTGTACGCTTCAGGAATCGAGTATGTTGATTGGTTTTTAAGATCGGCTGGATCTTTTAGCCGAATATGGTAGTTAATCTTGCGTACCGGGGGTAGCGTTTCAGGAACCTTGTCAGGGAACACGTCCCTGTATTCTTCCAACAATGTTGCTGAAGTGGCGTCTGTGACAGCGGCTCGGAGCTTCCTACTTGTTGGTTTGCAAATTACTCTTTGTTTGTCATCGGGAAACTCCACGGCTGTTTCCCCACATCTGATAAGCGCGTTATGTCTTTTCAGGAAAGGCATTCCAATTAGGGTGTTATATTTTGCAAGATTCCCTACCAACATCTCTTGGTTGTTCCATTTCTTTTTCCCAATTTCCACGGTTAGTCCACATTTCTTGTGGCTTGAGAAACGGGAGCCTTTCATAGCCATATTGACTGTTGACGGCTTAGGCAGAAGGTCCGTGGGTATTCCATGTGTGGAGATAAAGGTATTGCTAATTATGTCGCATCCGATGGTTCCTGTATCGAACAGTACTTTTGCTGGGTGGCCCCCTATGAGGATCGTTCCTTCTAGTGCCTCGCGGGGCCTTATCTCCATTGTCGGTTCTGTCCGTAGGCTTTCTATTTCCACTGAGTTTATTTCAACTTTGTCGTATTCGGCTGTTTCCACGTAGTTTGTGCTCCTCCCTGGTTCTGTCCTTTTCCCCTTTCTCTTTTTGGTATAACAGTCCTTTGTGTAGTGTCCCTTTTTTCCACATTCAAAGCATGTCCCTTCTTCCCGCCTTTTCTGCTTCTTATCTTTCTTATCCTTTGAATCCTTGTGGTACAGCTTTTCCCTCTTTCCACTATCTCGTGAGGATGATCCTTTGCTGCTCCGCTGCTGGGGCGTGTATGTTCGGTAAACTGCTGTCTCATACAGGATAGCGTCTTTGCGTTCCGCCCGCTTGACAATTTTTTCAAAGGAGTCACCTTCCTCCTCCATTGGTTCTACCTCTTGTCGCAGTTTCAGGTGCATTGCCTCATACAGCCTCTGCCGTAGGGTGTATTGTGATACTGTTCCATTGGGCAACCGACCATGATACATCAGGAGATCAGTTGCCACCAAGGTTATTCGATCCGTCTTCCCGTTTCGAACTTGTTGGATGTCTTTGAACTTCTTATAGAGTTCTTCGGTGTTTCGCAAGGATTGGAATCTGTCCCTCAAGTACCTTATTAGTATGGTTCCTGGTATTTTTTCCCTGCTTTCATAATGGTTCATGGCCTGGCGATATGCTTCTTCCGCTTTTCCTGTACAGAAACTTCCGAAGTATGCTCCGCTTCCTTCCTTTGTCGTGTCGACATCATGTAGGGTGGGGTACTGTGACGTGGTTGTCACCCATCGGTCAAAGACTTCTGGCTTTAAGTCTTCTTTCTCGCCTGACAATGTGGGTGGTAACGGAAGCTTGACTTTGGGCACCATTCGCCTGGCCCCTAGGCCAGGCGGCGCGGCGGTTTCTCCTTCAGACATTTCGTGTTCAGATTCGGCGTTTCTGGAGTTGTCTTCTGATATATTGTCTGATGAGTCGTCTGATGATTCTTCCGATGAATCTTCTGATAAGTCGTCGGGTGATTCTGGCGGTACCGTATGGTCCGATTCTTCCCTTTCGTTGTCCGTTTTCTTCGGGGATTCGGTTGGAGAACATTCTTTATTCGGTTGGGCAGGTGCCTTTCCTTTGCTGGAGGTCGAGGGGAATAGCCCAGGAAGGGTTGCTGTGGCTTTAGCTAACTCGTCTGTTGATTCACTAAAGGTTTGCGTTGCTAGACCTCGCGCTATCTGTCTTTCCGCTTCGTCAATTGCAAAGTCACTCTTTGGTCCTTGCTTTTTCTTCGGTTGCCTTTTCTTGGTAAGGCCTTCTCGTGGGACTTGCTTCCCACTTCAAGTCTCTAGTGACTCAATGGTGTTATGTGTTGGCGGAGCCGAACCGTCCTAGGTTTTGCCGCTCCCTACTGCTAGCTTTGGACTCTTCGTAGGTTGATCAGGCCTGGTCCTCTCGGGTTTCTAACCACTTGCTGAGGTTAAAAAAATGTTACGTGTTCAGGCAGGGCCTTAGTCATGTAGCGGTACGATAGGAGCAGATGGCTTCTTTGTCAACAAGAAGTGAGCGCTGCTTACTAAAGGAGGCTTCGAAGGGGTGTAATAGGAGATCAATGAAGTAACCTTTCAACCAAGTATATTTAGAATACTGTCAGTCGAAGTCTGCTGTTTCCATCATGGAACTCAGTGGTCTTTAAATACAGCATATCTCTCATCTCCAGTATGAGCGATATCTTCAAACATTTGTGTGTATCAACTGATAGCACACGAAACAATACCAGTATCAAATGATACTGTGAAACCAAACATAAAACATTGTGTGTATCAACCAATAGCACATGAAACAATAGAAGTACAAACGATACTGTGAAACCAAACATAAAACATTGTCTGTATCAACCAATAGCACACGAAACAATACAAGTATCAAACGATACTGTGAAACCAAACATAAAACATTGTGTTCATCAACCGACAGCACACGAAACAATACATGTATCAAACAATACTGTGAAACCAAACATAAATCATTGCGTGTATCAACCCATAGCACACGAAACAATAAACCAGTACCCGTACCAGTTACAGTGGAGGCTTTATTTCATGCTTTTCTGCCTGTAGAGTATTCCAAATACAAGGCTGTCTATGGGACCATTTACGATAGAATAGCAGACAATATTAATGAAGCATTTGGGATATGGACTTCACATTCGCTGGTCATCAATGCGAATACCAATAACCACCAGGATGTGGAAGACGTATGCCATGGATGGTGTGCCATTGTTGTATTGGGAGATTTTAAAGGAGGCGATGCCTACTTCCCAGAGCTTGGAGTTAAGATTGATTGTCCTCCCAGTACTATAGACCGTTCTGTCATCTCTTCAACTGCATGTGTGACTAACATGTACCATCTAGGTTCCATCATTTTCATCTGCTCGTATGCCATGGAGCATTATATAGCATCTTTTGTGGGCCATCGCTATAGTGTAGTCCACTTTAGACATCAGATTGTACATGATGCATACGTCGAGAGGACCGGGAAACCATTGTGGGAATTCAGCAAAATGCCGGAATGGTGGCAGAAATCACGTGGAAACTTGAACGTGTAGACAGTTGTTTCTTATTTTGTCCTATGTATATGTGAAGATTATTATAAATAAAACTAGATCTATCCAAGTTAGCAAGATAGTCATTTACTCATACACTCAAAAACATATGCCCAAAACCATACGCCGAAAACCGTACACCCAAAATGGTATGCACAAAACTATCAGCTCAAAAGTATGCACCCAGAGCTCTACGCCCAAAACAGTAGGCTAAAAATCATGGGCCAAAAGTCATACCCTCTGAGGATCAAATGCCGAGGGGTATATGCTCAATTATATATCATAGTAGTCATAATACATCAGATATAACGATAAACAGATTTTGGGCTAGTCACTAGTGATCAGTCGTTAAGGAAAGCAGGGCCCTGCGCAGTTGGGACAAGGGGAATTGCAGAACAGGGCCCTGCCTGGGTAATAAGCGGGGGAAAAAAATTCCGCGCCCAGCCCCACGGCCTGTGCGGGGCCCTGTGCAAGGCGGGGCAGGGGGGGAGACATAAAATTGACCCTGGGACATGTCGAGTGCGGGGCAGAAAATGGACAACCTGCCCCGCCCCGCCCCGTGACGAACACTAGACAGGGTAACAGGGTAAATTCATCTTGTCTACCGGACAAGGTTACCCTACTCTCAGGATCAGGTTACCCTGCCACAGGGGTCAGGTTACCCTGCCTAAAGTCCTGAGTTACCCTACCTTTCAATACGAAGTACCTCGGGCACTTCGCAAAATTTGACTGGGATGTTTGTCATGCAAAGCCATGCATAATACTGGAATCTGGAGTTCCAGGGGATGCTATTGGGCAAGCTCCGCAGCTTCTAAGAAGCTGTAAATTGGAGACATTAGTCCTATCATGCCCCTCCGACCCCGCCTTGAGGCCCGGACGTCATGGGCAAACGGATGTGTAATTGTGCACAGTCTAGCAAAGAAGAGGCTTTGCAGACTTCCTTGCAACACCGTATACGTCGCTGCTGTCCGGTCAACTATAAGCTGTTCACAGGATATACAAGGGGGCATCGGGTGGAAAGTGGAGTACCTCCTCCAAGTTGTTCAGAGTAAAACAGACCCAAACTGGCTGGGTTAACAGCAGTTAACCACGGGTGTCCCACAGGTAGTCCCGGGTACTACTGGGGTGATCAGGAGAGTTTTACATTTACCAAGCCCAAACGTGCTCCCTTCACCATAGGCTCTGAAAGGGAAGTACAGAGACACCAAAAGCATGATTTCTACCTCAGGTAAGAGCGATCCAAGGTGGTGGTCTTGGGTAGCGCCCATTGGATCACTTGTGGACTACCATGTACTGCGGAAGACACCGGAAGCCCAAGACTTGTAAACAGTAGATAGATAAACTGCTCATGGTAGCTTCTGTGGTCAAGTAGAGATTACTGCATATGGGAAGGGTGTCATAAATAGTCCAGTTGATCAGGTGTCTTGACTGTTAGCCACTGGCAAGGCACCGATGCGAAGAAGTTTTCACTCTGGCAGGCAAATTGAGAATACAGTGCAGAAACCATAACTGCATGAGGTGAACACTGACTAGAGTGTGTCGACACTTGCATGCCTGAAGGGTGTGCTAGCTGACGTGTTGAACCACCCTTAGTGCAGAAGGGTGTGCTCGAATAGTTGCAGTAAACAGATAGTGGAGTTTCAGGCATAAGATAAAACTACTTGAATGTCTATGCGAGAACCCTCCTGCTCCAACAATCAATCCTCTCAAGACCTTACTTGAGTGAAGCGTCTGGCTTAACAATATTAAGTTTTACCGTTTACTTTACTCTTATATCTGTGTGAACTTTTGGCGATAAGTTTGGAGTTGTTCAGTGCGGTCACAACCTTGGGATCTATCTTCCTAGGGGTGCCCCCGTTACAGAGGTGAAGGCATCATATGGGAGTACTCACACAGGATTAGTAAATTTGTAGAAATGCTCCACTATGGTTATGTTGGATTCCATCCCACCTAACTGTCTGTTTTGACTACTGGTCCAGATTCAGACTAGGGTATGCTTAAGCTCAATCATAGTTTATCCACTATACTACTCTCTATCTGTGGAGTTCCTGCTGAGCTCCATACCTTAGTACTTACAAATGAATTCAAGTATGATCATACATACAAGTCAGATACACAAGTGATATGCACAAGTCATATGTACAAAATATACTTTCAAAAACAATATGTAGAAGTCGTATGCATGAAATTCATCCATTGCCATAAACAATTAATACAGAAAGATGCATATGCAGGTAAAGAAATTGAATCACAGAATAACAGCTATGTGAGGTTCTTAGATCAGTTGCTTAGACAGCATATAATGGTTCATTGCTCAAATCAAAACATCTTTTTTGTAGAATGCATTACACCCGAAAGGCTTCCATTACACCAACTATCAAGCCACCTATCATCCAGCAATATTCTCATCTTGATACTCCAAATGTCTTCACCACTTGAATTCTCTGCAACCAGCTGCCAACACTCCCACAATGGCAGTCAAAGGCCCCGCCACGGTAGCAGTGTAAGAAGCCATCCATCCTTTCTACCTGTATATGATAGCTCAACCAGGAATCTCTCTGCATCTCTATCTCTACTATCAGTCGAACCAAGCCCATATGTGAGTGATAGCCCAGTAGCACTAATGCCAAGACCTCCAGCTAGTACCTCTTGAGTACCTTTTTCAAGTTTCACATGACCTTTGCACCCAGATTCTGTTTTACCACCACCTGGAAACTAAGATCATACTCAGAACATGCTCCACTTACCAGTTCTGGCTTTAGTAACTAGGGATGCCAATTCATTTGAGATATTTGGAAACCTTGATCTCTATACTGCAGAATACCATGAGAGCTGGATGGAGTAGTGGAAAGAGATAGCAGGATTTGCAGCATGTACTACATAATATCCTGGCAAGAAGAAGATGAGATAGAACTGTGATCTTCAGAGCACAGACATGTGGAAATACTTTTAGCAATACGCTAACTGCTACGGCAATGCTGTTGGTACACCATGGATGATATATATCATTTGCAGAAAGGTTCTTGCTCACCCAACCAGCACAGGCACCAGTTTGATGCATGGTCACAATAAGTCTTCCGCATGCCAGAAATCTAAAAAGTTGAATGGATTTGATGCCAGAAGTTCACCTAATACAAATGTCCTTAGGCTATTTCAAAAAGGAACAAAAACAGGAAATCGGTACAGGATAGTGAATCTAGTAACAGCAATGGACTTCAAACAGCACATTTTCGAAGAATACTTCTTAAAGTTCTTCCTTGCAACAAATCTTGCGTTTAATTGCTCAAACAAGCTTGCCTTCCGCCAAGCCTTCAAATATAATCATCCAGGGAGAGAAATCTCAAGCTTAACAATACTAGCAACATATTCAAAATGGTTAGATAACTCTACAGTGGCCGAGATTCAAGCCAGTTTGCTAGTTGACAGAAGGATATCTCTGGTAGCAGATGCATGGACTTCTCTAAATAAACTTGCATTTCTGTCACTTGTGGCCTATTGGGTCTCAAATAACTGGCAGATGAAGGAAGTGCAAAGTGGGTTTGAAAAAATAAAAGGTGCTTACACCAGTGGCAATATGGCATGAATTATTAAAATAAGGTACTCACTGAATACAGGATTCAGAATTGAATTCTTGGTTTTACCACCGATAGTGCTAGTAACAACAAAACCCTCACAGAAGCCTTAAACAGCACATTAGGTTCACTATCAATTGAATGGTCCTTGATAGAAAACCATATTCCTTGTATGGCCAATATTGTTCAGCTTATTCTTACTGCATTTATGAGTTCTATCAAGATGAAATCGAAGAATGGTCATATGCCCTCTGTCTTCAAGATAGATTATATCAATAAGGTCAAGAGGTTGGATAATGGCTTTCACCAGATAATAGAAAAGGTAATATCTAAGACCCTATACACTTGTAACAGTTTTACTGTGAATTACATATATCTTAGCACATACATACAAACATATACATACTGATTCATACACCTAAATTCAAAACCCTCATGTACAGATGTAAAAATCTGGATATGACATAATAAAGCTCAGCGCTTCAGAGAATGAAAGATTATATCTATTCCTTATCTGAAGTGTTTCTATCTACTATACTTGAGTTGTTGAACAAAGAATACTAATCAGATTACATGTACATTAGCAACAGGAAATAAGTATTACTATTGGAGCTTTAGTACAGTGCCGGCAGCACTTCATTGAGATACAGAACAACAGGGTCAAGATCCCAACTATGCTCATTTATGATGTCAAAACACAAAGGAACTCAACCCTAAACATATTGGAGAGATCTGTACAGTTGTGTGAATTTACAAAGGATTGGTTGCAAGCTTATCCTGAGTTTACACCACCGTGGTCCACCCCCGAGGAATGGAAGCATATTGAGTACATCTTGGAAGTACTTCAGCCCATCTAGTTTCCAACCCTGTGGATGTTAAAGATATGCAGAGTTATAATTTATTGCATATTCCAAGTCTATCAAGATATCATTGATTATTTAGAAATGCAAATTGCAAAGTTGGAACATATACGGGTGCAGTGGAGGGTTGACATTCGCCAAGAGTTGCTGACAGCAAAACTAAAGGTAGCAGTTTATTATGGTAAAACTTAAAACCCAAGTGGCCTTCTGTTCAGTATTGGAGCTTGTCTCAACCTGTATTTCAAACTAGACCTATTTCATGAATAGGATTTAAATGCTTCTAGTAAGACTGATTATAAGAAGTCATATAAAAAGGAGTTTATTTTATATTATGATCTTCACTACACACCAATAAATGCTGAGTGTCCTGATAAGCCAATTCTATAGAGCGGTCTAAATAGTCAATCAAAGCATTTCTACAAACCATGATCGAGAACCACTATGCCCAAAGAGGTCCTCACATATATTGTATCACAATCTAAGGTCGAAGCTCAAGAGCCACTGGCAGCCACTGGAGCCTCAGATTCCATGCTAAACACAAGCCTAACTGGGATTTTTTTTGAGGCAACCACACTAGAGTGGTGGAAGATTAATGCTAGAAGGTTGTCCAATTTACCTCGAATGGCTAGAGATATTCTTGCAGTCCAAGCAGGCAGTATAGGTATTGAATAAACATTTAGCACGCCAAGAGATCTGTTTCTGTATCGCTGATCTCGATTGAAATATAGTACAATCAAGGCTTCAATGCTTGCAAAATCATATAAGCATGAAGAATTATAATGAGCGCCACCAAATTATAGCAGCAAATGGGAAGCAGTGCAGTTGGAAGAAATGGCAGCAATTGAGGATTATATTGGTTGGGCAGATAGGCATGCCCAGAGTGTTGAGTAGAGTTACGACAGCATCTCTGACAATAATGAACCACAAAAAAAAGATACAGAATTGTCTTTTATTGATCAAGATAGAAGACAGGCATTTGGAAAAGAGTCAAAGTCCATCTTACCTGATAGTGGCTTGGTTAAATCTCAATATGCACAGTCTCTACCATATCAAGGTTAAGATAGTAAGGAATTGATAGGCTCTGAAGAGTCAGAGGATGACTATGGAATCTGGGACAGCATAGTAAACATGTATGTTAGGTCCAACACTGTGGAATCCCAGGAGAAAGATGCTAAGATTGTGGGAAGTATTAGTGATCTTGAAAACAATAATAAAGTAGATAATGCAAATGTTGCCAGTATAGATCCATCAGGCCAGCAGGAAGTTTCCTCTAAGGATGTTCATCCAAAAGCTCCCGAGTTAGCTACTATAGTGCTATTGGTGGCCCGAAGATAGAGGAGCAATATGGGTATTGGAGTTACAACAAGAAAGCATGCTGGAACCGGTAGGAAAGCAAAGAAAAGGTCTAGATTAAACTAGGTTAAAATCTGGTGGAAAATAATCCTGCATTTACACAATTCAATTAAGGGTAATTAGGCTTCAAGTATATAGTAGTTTTATTTCCACTAATCTATACCCACTAACAGGAAGATGCACAAGTAAGAAGATATATACAGAGCATTAATAGAGCAGTAAACATCAAGTGAATGATATACAATTAGGATCAGAATTTATATGGTTGGGAGTACTATAGATAGAGAATCATATCCCAGGATGTAACGACCCTGCATACATGCGCTATGGCAGCTGGAACCTATACCCATACAGGCAGCTAGGAGGCAAACTGGTAGGAACTGGCAGGCAAGAAAGACCTTGACCTATGGAGACCCGATAGCCCAGGCTCCGAGATGAATAGAACTAGCTTGCAAAAATACTTAGGTACTTGGATACACCCGAGAGTGGTGTCAGCGTACTTAGGAACCTCTGAAGGGGCAGTTACTCAGCTGTGCCAGGTAACTGGGCAAAGGTCATAGAGGTCTATCTCCGGGGATGGAATAGACAAGGTAACCGGGTAAAGTCCCCTTGTCTACCAGGCAAGTTTGCCCTACTCTCAGGACCGGGTTACCCTGCCCTGGGGCTCGGGTTACCCTGTCAAAGGTTCTGAGTTACCCTACCTTTGAATACGAAGTCCCTCGGGGAGTTCAAGAAAAATGACCGGATTGTTTGTCACGCAAAACCAAGCATAATATTGGAATCTGGGGTTCCAGGAGATGCTATTGGGCGAGCTACGCAGCTCCGAAGAAGCTGTAAATTGGAGACATTATTCCCATCATGCCCCTCCGGCCCCGCCTTGAGGCCCGGACGTCATGGGCAAATGGTTGTGTAGTTGTGTGCAGTCTGGCAAAGAAGGATCTTTGGAGACCTGCTTGCAACACCGTATACGTCGCTGCCGTCCGGTCGACTGTAGGTTGTTCGCAGGATATATAAGGGGGCCTTGGGTGAAAGGTGGAGTACGTCCTTGAAGTTGTTCAGAGTAAAATGGACCAAAGCTGAGGGAGTTAACGGGAGTTAACGGTGGGGGTCCCGCAGCTAGTCCCGGGTAGTATCGGGGCGACTGGGAGAGTTTTATACCTACCAAGCCCAAACGTGCTCCCAACGCCATAGGCTCTGGAAGGGAAGTATAGAGACACTAAATGCATAATTCCTACCACAGGTAAAATGAATCCGAGGTGGTGGCCATGGGTAGCGCCCATTGCATCACCCCCAGACCACCATATACTATGGAAGACACCGGAAGCCCGAGACTCGTAACTAGTAGATAGATAAACCACTCACGGGAGCTTCCAGGGTCAAGTAGAGATCACTGCACATGGGCAGCATGTTATAGATAGTACGGTTCATCAGGTGTCTTGACTGTTAGCCACTGGCAATGCACCAATACGCAGAGGTTTTCACTCCGGCGGGCAGATTGAGAATGTACTGCAGAAACAATAACCACATGAGGTGAACGCCGACTAGAGTGTGTTGACACTTGCATGCCCATAAGGGGTGCTAGGAGACGTGTTGGACCACCCTTAGCAGAGAAGGGTTTGCTCAAATAGTTAGAGTAAACTGATGGGAAAGTTTCTGGCATAAGATAAAACTACTTGAATGTCTATGCGAGAACTCTCCTACTCCAACAATCAATCCTCTCGAGACCTTAATTGAGTGAAGCATCAGGCTTAACAATATTAAGTTTTACCGTTTACTTTACTTTTACATTGTATGAAGCTTTGCCGATAAGTTTGAAGTTGTTCGGTGCGGTTGCACTCTTGGGATCCATCTTCCTAGGGGAGCCCCCATTACACAGGAATTATCTATAAAGTAATAAAAACGAAATCATGCACTGAGACTAATCATATACCCAAAATAATATATATAGTTCCTATGCACAAAATCATATGCTCAGAAAATCATACACTGGAAAATTGTAAATAGTATAAGAATAAAATCGTACTTATAGAAAAATCAGATTCTGAAAAATGTGTAGATTAGACACATCCACCTGGTGGCTAGTTGATACTGTTTCAATGTGTCATGTGATCTGTTCATATAACTACTCTCACACAATAGTTTCTATTCCCCCTATTCTCCCAGTATGCTATTGCTGTGCTCTCCTATTCCTCTGCAAATACAACTACCAGTACTAGCTACGTTATGGCAAACAGCACATAAGCATGAGAACTTGATACAGAGGACCCCCTACACTACTTCCTAGATATACCATAGCTATTGTTCTATATCAAATGCCCTTTATTCTATCCTACCCTGAGCAGAAAAGAAGCTTACTTTGCGTGAGTTTAGGTGGTTCAAGAAAAAGAGTATGGGCAGGTTATCAAATGGGAAGGAAAAGGAGGTTGTGAGGCAGAAATGGAAGTGGAAACATTGAAGAAATAATAGGCAGGTTCAGGAGACTCATAATATCAACAAGAGTGAATGCATTCACAGTTCGAGTACCACTAAAGGTAAGATATTATCTACAGGTATTTAATAAAGTTCAATCCTGAGTCATATATTGACCGCATATGCTGATCCCTTTAATTAGTAGATCTCCAGCTACCTATCTTATGGCTCACCAGCAAGATGCTATATAGTATGAAACGGAATATTTGTCACATATTGCTTAGGCCCAGTTATCATGTAAGATATTATCACTGTGCCGATTTTGACGTCCTGGATGCAATTCTTTCAAGACCTAAATGTCAGTCAGACACCAACTTACAAGAAAGCTTTGAGGAAGAAAATGAGCTAAAATTGCAACATATCATAGGCAAGGTTGTGATTATAAGGGACAGGTACATAATTAATGATACTGGTGGCTGTAAACAGGCTTATATAGTGGCTAAAGTATGATTAGGCATGACATCCTGTATGTAATAAAAGCCAGGAATAAAAATGCCAGCTGGCTATTACCTCAAATTGAACCCATGGTCCATGAATATATTGCTTGCAGGAATTTAGCAGCAGAGGATACCTGGCATAGTGCCATGGGTACATACAAATACTATAGGCTGAGTATAATACCAGATGTTTGAGATCCCAATACTGCCGTCAAGGACTATATAAAGGATGCTAGAACTTTTAGCTCTGAATAAGGAAATGCAAGCAGCAAGCTTAATCCCAATGCCACCTTAGGAACAAAGGTCTGTATGATTGGACACTGCCCATTTGCGCCAAGAATAGAAAAGTGAACAAAGAATATCAAACTTGGGTTGGGGCCAGCACTGTCATACAAGTCAAAGCCCACCATTGAAGCACTGAGGGTGTTTCCCCAAAAACCTCTACCATTGACTCAAACTATGGAGACTTTATTTCATGCTTTTCTCTCAGAAGAGTATTCCAAATACAAGGCTCACTATGGAACCATTTATGATGCAAGAGCAGACAGTATTGATAAAGCATTTGGGATATAGACGTTACGTTCACTCATTATTGACACAAATACCAATAACTACAAGGGTGTTGAAGACATATCCTATAGATGGTATGCCATTGTTGTATTAAGAGATTTTAAAGAAGTCGATGCCAGCTTTCCAGAGCTTGGAGTTAAGATTGATTGTCCTCCTGGTATTATAGACCGTTCCATCATTTCTTCCAGTACATGTATGACTGAAATGGACCATGTAGGCACCATTATTTTCATATACTCATATGCAGCGGAGCATTATATAGAATCTTTTATAGGCCATCACTATAGTGTAGTCTACTTTACATACCAGGTGGTACATAATACATATGTGGAAAGGACTGGGAAGCCATTGTGGTAATGCATCAAAATGCCGGAATAGTTGCAGAAATTACATGGAAACTTGAATGTGTACATAGTTGTTTCTCATTGATTTGTCCTGTGTATATGTGAAGAGTATCATAATAAATGGTCAAACTAGATCTGTCCAAGTTCACTAGATGGAAAGAGGTTACTCATCATATACCCAAAACCATGTGCTCGAAACCATACATCTAAAACCATATGCTGAAAATTATACACACAAAACTATATACTGAAATCATATACCAAAGGTCATACCCCCTAAGCATGAAATGCCTCGGCCATATACCTAATAACTATATATAATAGTGTAAAGGTACTTCAGAGACAGCAATAGAATTTGAGAGGTGTCAACGAATTTTCCTGAATTCACAAGTAGTCACTTGTCAAGGAAAGTTGGGCCCCATATAGTTGGAACATGGGAAAGTTCAGAACGGGACCCAGCTTGAATAATAAGAAAGGAAAATAAAATCCCTGCCATGCTCTACCACCTATGAGGGGCTCTGTAGAAGGTAGGGCAGGGAGGCAAGGTATAAAGTTGACCCTGAGCTGTGTCAAGAGCAGGTCAGAAAACAGGAAACCCACCCCACCCCCTCCCATAATGACCACTACTTTTGAAGTAGAGTCTCCTGACTGCAAAGACCTGTTCCCCTTTGATAATGTATGTAATCACCTCAGATATCTAGAAGATACCTTAAGAGTTTCAAAAATGAATTTAGAGCCGGGTGGAAAGAATATTTGACCCATGCATGATACCTATATTATTGACAATAAGTATTTAGATGGTGGATATATCCAGCAGATAACACGTCCTGATGGAACCCCTAAGGATTAAAAGCTGTCTTTACACAACAAGGTCTTTGGCCATACAATCTATTACAGTTTCTAGCGCAGTACTCAATTAAATTGCCAACAAGCAAGAAAGTAAAACTGAATGTATGGTGTTTAGATGGGGGAAATTGTTGTGCCCGGGCACTTCTGGCTACACAGCCAGACTTCAAAAATCAAAAGAGCCAGATTGAAGATGCAATTCTAGATACTAGTCATGAGGTTATTTTTTATCTAGCATTCCATTGTAAGATTAACTTTATAGAATACTTTTAGGAAGCTGCAAAGATTTATACAAGGAAAAACTGTGAGTATAATTTTTAGCCATTAAAATGTCTTGTACCCCTAGCATTAGTAGCAGTACCAAGTCAACAAATCTGGAAATATTGGACATCTACTGATAGGATTATGAATGCCTATTAGAGTCAAATTATTTATACTTTACCAGAATATCAGGGACTAGTTAGCCAAAAGTACAAGTCTCATAGAAGGATAAATAATATGTATAATAATTAAAACAAAATAAAACTAGAAATACAACTAGAAATACCATGAGGATACTGGATAAAAGATTATGATAGAAAAACTTCCACAGCAGTATGAATTGAACATAAAACCTACAAAATGACTTTGGAATTTGTAACCCTCTACCCTGATAATTTAGATATGTTACAGGATGCAAAGGCCTTGGTCTACATTTGGTACACTCTGCATCATACTAAAAATAGTTCAGCAAAGGCAAGAGGGCAGATGGACGCATAAATGGGGCAGGGTTGGAAGAGGCCTAGGTGGTCATTTGTCTTGTTATATATGTTAAGCAAGCTAGGCTTCCGGCCTATAGAGATATAGTGCAAGAACACATAAGTGTCAACCTCATTTAGGCGGGTTTCCAATTGAATATCACCCTCCCAATAGTGGTCCAACTTAGGTATAAAAAAAAAGCATAGAAATATAGAGCAAGTAACATACAATAAAAGTATATTTTTTTAATTTAGTAGAAGCAAGTACTAGGAGTAGCATTCTTGATTGAAAACTTGAATTTTTGCTGTAAAATCGAAGGCTTGGCATTGAAATGCAACATACAATTGCTGAGTAATCATAAATTTAGCATGTAAGTTAATTAAAGTAAATTATATTATGAAGAAGCATGATATATTATACTGATATAGTATACTACGAACAAAAACATCTCCCCAATGGCTGGAATTGGACAATGCAAATGACAGAGTCATCTGGCAGGCCATCTTGGTGGTGGCAGACCCAAAAAGCGCATTGATCCAGTTCAGCTTGAAGAGTAAGCCTTGACACTAGACTCAGAGGTTACAGAGCAGCAAGTCATTCTTTCACATCCGTTTTCTCAAAGCTTCTTGAATTATAATAGTCAGCTAGACCTGAAACTAATTTTGTAATAATTGCAATTGTATTGAGTTAGATGTAAGCCTTAGTGGTACAGGAAGAGGAGGGAAAGCCCCATGTCGGCAGACAATTTGGAGAAGAAACAAGAAAGCTTAATTGCAAGTGCTGAAAGGTGGAAGAGAATCCCAGGAAGGAGAATGTCAAGATGTAGAGGGGGATAGGATGGCAAACCTTAAAGTGGAAAGAGATGGGAGAGATGAGGGAATCAAGGAGGATGAAGGAATAAGGAATGCAGAAGTTGGGGGAGGAGAAGTGGAGAAGAGAGAGGTTGAAGATAAAGAATGGGTGACAGAGAAAGAATTAGAGTCTGGATGGCAGGAGGAGTTAGAGCAAGAAGTGCAAGAGAAGGTGAATGAGGAAAGAGATGATATGGCAGAAGCTCTTAGATGCTGGCTAGTCTTATCTAAGTATCAATCAATGAGGTTTAAGCATCGAATCTTGACAAAAGGTAATGTCTTTTGAACTCAGAGTATTTTGAATATTGAAATGGCTAACAAAGAATTTAGAAATTGATGGTATGCGACGACTATTAAACTCAAAGAGGAGAAATCTAAAAGGACAAGATCTTGTATGCCATCTTGAAGTTCTAGAGTTTCTTCGATTCCAAAGGTATGGACTGCAGAAAACCTTTTGGCAGCAAACTCACAAAGAGGCACCATCTAGTGTCGCAGCAACCAGTGGACATAGAGAATGAGTTCAAAATCGCATTATCCAACATCAGAAGAGTTGGATTAAGGACCACCATATTCCTCTCTCCTATCTGAGAAAGTCTCCTATACTCCATCGATTGATTGATGATCAAGGAACAAAGCTAGCTTTATGAGAGTACCTGGCTGGTGCAGGTGACAGGATTACAGGACAAAGTGTTGCTTATGCTATTTCATCCTATTGGCAGACTGGAATACTACCCTTCGAGGAACAGCCTGAGTTGAAAACGCATCCATCATGATATTTACCAGAAACTAAAGTCCAGTTCACACAATTGGCAGAAAAGAGACAGGAGGTACAGAATACTTTGAGCAGTCGCACAGCGGTAAAATAGTTGCCAAATATGGGGTATAAACTACAGGATGTTAAAAAGGCGGTTTACAAGAATGGGAATGCAATGGCCGATGTTGTTGAGTATTGGCAGGAACATTTCTTGCCTACCTTAAAACTACATGAAGATCAGATGGTACGTGGGGAGCTGCTTGCTAAGAATGACAGTAAAGAGCTTCGAATGATGTTCCCACCAAATCTCCGAGCTAGAGTCATGCCCATTGTACTAGTTATTCATGGTGAGACTACATTTAATGCGAATGATGGCCAGTCTCAGATTTGGATTAAAGATAATCATATTCTACTCAAGAAGAAATCCCATGGCAAGGGGATTATGGCGTCAGATTTTCTTACTCCAGGAGGACACCTAAGACTTCTGAAAGGTAAACACCTTGATCCTAACCCAGAATATGGAAACCTGGAGGAGGGCTCAAAGCACCTTGATTACTATCTTGCCACCTGTTCAATTGAATATGGTAGCAATATATTGTAGGATAGTGACCAACTTGTTGAGCAGGTTCGAAAGCTGGCAATTCCCATCTTCAAAGTTGCATTTCCTGGCTGCCAGGCTCTTTTCCTATTTTACAATACTATGAGTTATTCAGCCTATGCACTGGATTCCTTGAGAGCAAGTATGATGAACCTACACCTAGGAGGAAGTCAGGTACAGCTTCGACCTGGTAGAAACTCTTTAACTAAAGGGTTTCAACCAATGGTAATGCTGGATGGTTTGCCAATGGGACTCCAAATAGTACTGCTGGAAAGAGGGCTATGGAGACCAAAATTGCGAGTGCAATGCTGCAAACTTGATGAAAAAAAGAACAAAATATTCCTCAATGGAGGCACATGTTGTGCAAGAGCATTGATGGCCAAAGAGCTAGATTTTAAGGCACAAAGAAGCCGCTTGGAGTGTTACAGTTTTCCACTACTCATCGTACTAACGTCAGGTAATGACCTTCTTCCCCTTCCAAACTGCCCTGCGCTATATTCAAGAGCCTCTCAAGTCTCTTGGCCCTATCTTAGTATGCTCACTTAAGAATCAGTTTCTCACCAGCACCAAGAGTCTCGGTCTTTTATCTTGTCAAGTTGATCCACATAGCGGATAGGTTCTTGACTCTATGGTTTGTCCATATAGCAGAAAGGTTTGAAGCATAAAGGTTTTTGTATTGTAAAGAGCGTAAAGTAGTAGACAGAAAATAATAGTAGATGGTTGCATTAAGAGCTAACCCATCTGTGAAAACCCAGCCTTTCTATAGGCCTCTTCCCACAACCCTAACCCTACCCTGATCCTCAAGCAAGGTTAGATGCGAAATCAATCATAATATCATATGACTCAATTGAGTCTTGTGCGTATAATATAAAACAATTCCATGACCTCTAAACAAAGTTATGTGCGAAACATAAATCAAACGCAAACATAAATCAAACCACATGACTCACTAACAGGATCATGCATGAAACATAAACAAGCCACACAACCTACTAACAAGATCATGGACGAAACATAAATGAGTCTTCATTGCCAGTAAACCTTACCAACCAGTCTAGACTCTCTCTATAACGTCAACTATACATTATGTGCAAAATATCAATTTAAGTATAAACAAGTCCCATGACCTCTAAATCAGGTCATGTGTGAAATCTGTTCCCCGCTTCCGTCACTTGGCTAGTGCTCCTCTAGCCAGATCATAACATGGAGGAAGAGGTGAACTTAAAAGGACACCTTGTTGGTTTTTTCCCTAAGTATTACTGCAAACTCAATTCTATTGAGTACTACTGGGGGCTGCAAAGCACTATGCATGATGAAAATGTAAATACAATATCCATGCATTATGTAAAATGGGACCTGAATGCCTGAATTCAGTAAAATCAACTTTAATCTCAAAGTTTTGTGCACGTACTAAGAGAATGATGAGAGCATACCATGAAGGTATTGCTTATAGTACACCAGACTTTAGAGAAAAGGTTACCAAAATATATAGAAGTCATCATAGAGTTTCAGACTCTCAAACTATTGTATATAATTAAAGTCCGGTGACAAAAAACTCGGGCCGATCGGCGCTTATGTGGCAACAACACTATCAATCCCACATCTTTGCCAACTTGCTATCCAACAACCATGCCTCTTCAGAAGACCGGCTTTCTATCAGAGATTGAGAAGGGACAAATAATTGCCCTCAGGTCAAAAAATGACTCTTTTTCCTCCATTTCCAAGCATCTTCACCGCCCTCATTCTATTGTTAAAAACTTTTACAGGAGATATGAAATGAGGGGTTCTACCAAAAATGGTTTCTCAACTGGCAGACCCAGAATAATTGATAAACGAACCCAGCGCCACCTAGCTAGAGCATCAAGGCTCAATAGGCACCAGCTATTGGCAGAATTACGCAATGAAATTGCCCCTCAAGCCTCTGTGAGGACAGTCAAGTGCAGCCTTGCCCAAGTCAACATCAGGAAGTGGAAGGCAAAGAAGCAAGCTCTTTTGAAAGAAAGTCATGCCTCCCAGAGGCTTGCCTAGGCAAAGGAGCATAAGGAATAGACAAAGGAGGAATGGGAGGGGGTTGTTTTTAGTGATGAATGCATGGTGGAAAAGTCTAAGGATCCAAAGAGTATTTGGATCTTTAGAACACCAGATGAAAAGTGAAAAAAAGAGTGTATTCAAGGGGTGACAAAGGGACCTAGTATCAAGTTAATGGTATGAGCTTGCATTTGGGGTCAGTGTAAGGGTGGTTTCATTCCTATCTTTGAGAAGACTGTCAATAGATGGGTCTATATTCAGGTTTTGGAGGATGGTTTGCTGGATACTTTGCATGAGGTTGAAGATACAATTGGAGATCCTGTTTTTCAGCAGGATAATGCAAAAATACATGTTGCAAGAGATACCCTGACTTGGTTGGAGGAAAACAACATACAGGTCATGAAATGGCCTACCTGTTCACCTGACCTTAACCCTATTGAGCATTGCTGGAAGAGGCTTAAGGAAAGGTTGCACCAGCACTTTCCTGATATCCATAAGGCAAAAGAGGGCCCTGAGGTGGTAAGGAGTCTTTCAAATGCTCTCTCAGAGGTTTGGGCAAATGATATTGAGGGGGACTTTTTAGAGAAGCTCTGGGAGTCTATGCCTAAGAGGGTGGCTGCTGTGCTGGAAGCAAAAGGATGGTATACAAAATATTGAATTTTTTTTTCTTTAAAACTTATTTACAATTTTCCTCTATATTTGTGGAGTATGTGTTTGAAATTTCATCTCTTTCAGTATTGTGGTTGATTGGTAGCTCATAAAAACATGATCGGGCATGTATCGTTGTTGCGTTGCCGGCCCGAGTTTTTTGTCACCGGACTTTAATATCTCTTACAATAGTTACACTTCTTCATAGTCAATCACTCACTGTCTTGGCAATTATTTGCACAGCCACTGTTGCATTTGACTGTGCCACATGGTTGACAGTCTTCCCTTCTTGAACCCATATCAGTACAAAGTACTATCACAACTAAATACCTTTACTGTTACACTAGGGTTACCGCGTAAGAAAATCTCGAGCTATGATGGAAGTAAAAAAATCTTGGAGTTGATATCTAACTAGCGGTAGTGTGAGCGGAATTGGGTGGGACTTGATAGAAACTATAAGAAATGTATGGCATAAGCTTCGCTCTCTTGCTCGGCACTTTGTAAACTAATAGTAAAGGCAATAGCATATACGACATAATGAAATTATTCCGATAGTTTAGTGGATCACTGCACAGGTCGTTTTGCCTCCATGCCCATCCACATCACTTTGAATACTCCTGCGATAACAAAGGAAAGACATGTCTCAGGAAATCAGAATAACCCCAGAGCAGAAGAAACCACTTATAATATTCCGAAAAACTCGACGATCGACCACAACTCACTACCTTCCTCAATCATCTCGAATCAAAAGAAACAAGGGCATCATAGAAACAAGGGTACTAAGTGTGAATGAACAACGGAAATCCTATTCTGGAATCAACGACATTGATGGGGATGGATGGGGCGGAGGATGAGTCCAATGGGTTACGCGGGGGCGGCTGGGGCGGCAAATGTGGTTCTAGAGAAGGCCCAGAAGAGACGGAACGGGTGATGGAGGCGCTGAGTGGACAATTATCTTGGGTGTGGGGAGTAACACCATCCCGTGGTGATAGTAGATCAGCCTCCTCGCCGCCGACAGGGGCTTTCTTCTAACCACAGGTTTCGGATGAGTCGTGATCGGGGCTTCCGTAATCCAATAATAGGTTCAGTGCTGGCTGGTACCCGTACCGGGCAGCATACGATAAGGGCGTTTGGCCATTAGTATCCGAGATGTTAGGTTTGACATCTGCAGATTCCAGAAGTAGCTTCACTACACCCTCATGTTTCCCAGTGACAGCGAGTGACAGGGGGGTTCGACCATCGCCATCCCACAAATTGGGATCCACATTCCCGCATCCCAGAAGTAACTTCACTATAGCTTCATGCCCACTCGAGGCAGCAAGTGATAGAGGAGTTCGGCCATCACCATCCCACAAATTGGGATAGACATCTATGTGTTCTAGGAGAAGCTTCACAGCATCTTCACTTCCAGCAGAGACAGCCAGTAATAGCGGTGTTTGGCTATTGCTATCCGATGAATTAGGGTTGACTTGCCCGCACTCTAGAAGTAGCTTCACTAAACCTTGATGTCCGCTTGAGGCAGCATATGATAAGGGCGTTCGGCCACCGTTATCCGCTAAATCGGTATTGAGGTCGGCGCAGTCCAGGAGCAGTTTCACTACACATACATATCCCCACCCACCAACCGAGTAGGCGAGTGTTCCCGAGGCCGCATATGATAAGGGTGTTCGGCCATTGCTATCCGATGAATTAGGGTTGACCTCCCCAGACTAAAGAAGTACCCCCACCACATCCCCATACCCCCACTCGGCAGCAAAGGATAGTGGCGTTCGGCCATTGCTATCTAATGAATCGGGCTCAGCATCTCCGCGTTCTAGGAGTAGCTTCACCACACCTTCGTATCCGCACTCGGCAGCAAGGGACAGTGGCGTTCGGCCATCGCTATCCGGTAAATCAGGATCGACGCCCTCGCGCTCCAAAAGTAGCCTCACTAGATCCTGGTGTCCACTCCAGGCAGCAAACGATAGTGGCGTTCGGCCATTACTATCTTGTGAATTGGGGTTGACATTCCGGCGTTCCAGAAACAGCTGCATTAGACCTATATGTCCTGCCGAGGCAGCAAAAGATAGCGGCGTTCGACCGTCGCTATTGGGTAAATCGGGATTGGCATCCTCCCGTTGCAGAAGTAACTTCACTACACCTTCATGCCCTCTCTAGTCAGCAAATAATAGCGGCGATTGGCAATAGCAATCCGGTGGACCAGAATTGACACCTCCAGGTTCTGGAAGTAGCGTTACCATACCTTCATATCCCTGCTCAACCGCGAACGATAGTGGCGTTCAGCCATTGCTATCTAGTAGATTGAGGATGACATCCCTACGCCCTAGAAGCAGCTTCACCACATCTTTATACCCATGTTCGGCAGCAAACGATAAGGGTGTTCGGCCATCCCGATTTGATAAATCGGGATCAATATCCTCCCGCTCCAGAAGGAGTTTCACAACAGCAGTACCCACGCCCCACTCCCCACAAATAGCGTGCCATATGGGTGTTCGGCCCTCTTTATCTAGTGAATTGGGATTGACATCCCCACGCTCTAGAAGTAGCTTCACCACATCTTCATCCCCCCGCTTGGCAGCAAGCGATAAGGGTGTTCGGCCATCCCGATCCGATAAATCGGGATCAATATCCTCCCGCTCCAGAAGGAGTTTCACAACAGCAGTATTCACGCCCCACTCCTGACAAATAGCGTGCCATATGGGTGTTCGGCCCTCTTTATCTAGTGAATTTGGATTGACATCCCCACGCTCTAGAAGTAGTTTCACCAGATCTTCCTCCCCCCACTCGGCAGCAAACGATAAGGGTGTTCGGCCATCCCGATCTGGTAAATCAGGATCAATATCCTCCCGCTCCAGAAGGAGTTTCACAACAGCAGTACCCACGCCCCACTCCCCACAAATAGCGTGCCATATGGGTGTTCGGCCCTCTTTATCTAGTGAATTTGGATTGACATCCCCACGCTCTAGAAGTAGCTTCACCAGATCTTCCTCCCCCCACTCGGCAGCAAGCGATAAGGGTGTTCGGCCATCCCGATTTGATAAATCGGGATCAATATCCTCCCGCTCCAGAAGGAGTTTCACAACAGCAGTACCCGCGCACTCCCCCCCACAAATAGCGTGCCATATGGGTGTTCGGCCCTCTTTATCTAGTGAATTGGGATTGACATCCCCACGCTCTAGAAGTAGCTTCACCACATCTTCATCCCCCCACTTGGCAGCAAACGATAAGGGTGTTCGGCCATCATTATCCGCTGAATCGGGATTAACATCCCCGCGTTTCAGAAGCAGCCTGGCAATACGTTGGCTCCCCCACCCTGCAGCAAGTGATAATGCTGTGCGACCGTCTTGATTAACTGCGTCGGGTTCGATATCTTCCTGCTCTAGGAGTAGCTCCGCCGCCCTGTCATTCCCATGTCTCGCAGCCCACATTAATGGTGTGTTCCCAGTAGAATCACGCCCATTCAGGCCCCATCTGTCCATTTCCAGCATGTCAATCACAATTTCTGTGATCCCCCAAAATGCGATGCAGTGCAATCCACTAATTCCCTGAACATCCTTCTCCAGGTACCACCTATGTATCTTATTCCGCCAGAGAATATTTGCAGATACATGGTTCTCGTATCCGTCAAGGAGTCGCAGTGACAAGGATTTTACCGACTCAGTCACCTCCCTGGCCGCATGGGTACCCCAGAAACATGTAGAATATTCAAGAAATGGTGTTGTCGCCGGGAGCGTATTGTCGCTTGGATGTGGTGCCCGCAATGACCGAGAGTTCAAATAGGTTAGGCAGACCTCGGCCATCATGGAGTGAGCAGTTATAAATAGCGTAGGATGTTGGCCAAGATACTCTTGAAGCGTGAGATGCAGGAGACGGACCGTTGATATGCCTTCCTTAATTATGACGAGTCCTAAAGTGCAGCTCAGTACTGTCCTTATCGAAGGTATATTGTCAATGTTAAAGTCTTCCGCTCCTAATTCAACCCCAAGCGCATGGCATAACTCCTCCGAACGCAAGGGCCGTTCGCAACGCGAGATCCACATCAACGCTTCCATCCCAAGCCTCGCTTTGTTTCCACCCTGCTGTCTAATCCGATCCAATGCCGTGTCGTATGCTTCCTGTAAACCGCGGCCATTGGTCATTCTTTGAAGTGCTTTCCTCCTCTGGTGAATGGTCGGCTCTGCAAGGATTGCGTCCATATTAATGCAAACGAGAAGAAATCTAGAGATCTATGTTAGCCCAGCCTATGGAATTAGGCACCTCGGGGTAATGCATACATTCCCGAGATCCTTGCCGGAATAACTCTGAGAATATCCCGTCGCAGCCCCTCATCCATTGCATCAAACTCCGGGTCCCTTTTCAACCTCATCCTAAGATATAACCCAATATCGTGCTGGCTGGGGCGCAAGGACAACATCTCCACAGCTCCGGGGAAGTGTTTCCGTACCTGGTCTCGTATATGGGGCCTCCCAGTAAGGAATAGTCTTGTGTTTGGGCACTCCCGGACAACGCGCTGCAAAGATTCCCAAAGTTCGGGCTGGTGCTTTAAGGGGAACTCGTCCAAAGCATCGATGCAGATGAAGTTCCGTTTCAAATTCGTTAGAGACTTGGTGAGCATCTGGAGGATCTCGGGAAGTCGGAGCCCGCAACCATCAGCCTGCTTTTTTGCCTTCTCAAACGCCTTCCGCACTTCATCCGGGATTTCTGCCAATGCTCCGACAACCTGCCTCAACACTGACCCCAATACCGTGCTCGCGGATTGCACATTCCGAGCGGTGAAGTCGCAGTACACATAAGCGACGGCCACATCGTCTCCGTCAATCTCCCCGCAAAGTGTATCAATCACAAGCGAGCTATACTACTTTTTTAGCATTACACGGACCCGGGTAGTTCACGGCGGCCCATACCTGATATACGTCTTGCCAACGCCTGGATCTCCGTAACATAATAGCACGGGCTTCGCCGCCCGGTCCTCCAATGAATGCCATGCAGAAAAGCTTGGGGCGCAAAGCAGCCAGTCTCCCACTCCATCCGCTCGGGAGTCACGAACAGCCTGGTGCCTTTCCCGCGATGCCAAGGGAGACAACCACTCCAGGATCAGGCGCTTCTCGTTGGGTACGGATATATTACAGTTATTGAATTCGTTGAACTCCTTGTTGTAACTGTTTATGGTATTCCCGCTGTCTCTGCTATTGTTGAAGATCACGCCTGAGCTGTCCAGCACCGTTGGCCTCATTTCGTCCCGCGTATCAGTTTTGCTGCTGAAATCTGTTGGGGAAACCTTCCGTCGAGATCCGCCGTTTTGGCAAAGGATAGGTAAGGGGGCAACGGAGGAGGGGCACCCTGAAAAGGTATCATAGGAAATCCCTAGCCACGTCGGGGTTACACGAGAGTTACCCGGCCAGCGAAACGTGCTCAGCCCACGGCGAATACGGTCACTCGATTTCCGGTAGCGCGCTTCGATTTTCTGTATTTAGAAAGCGCGGATAGGTTTCCGCATCCGCCAGCGGTGACACAATCGCGAATATCTCCAACCGAATACAGCACTAGGCTTCCATCAGAATCAAAGGTTTACTGCAATTCAGTTCGCAACATACCAGCATCTCATTCCTGTGGTATTCTGGTAGGCTGTGTCTGCCCGAGTACTAGTGCCGTACTGTATGCGAGTACCGCACTGAAGCAATTCAGCTAGCCTTCACGTGTGCCCTTGCTGCGGATCAGAGAGGAAGCAACGGAGCATGTCTTTTATAACCTTTCGGTCCATGACCTTGTCTGGGATACGCTTGACCATCCGGTACGCTATTTAGCCATTGCGGCTAAGACGTTCAAATGCACACAGGGTGCGGTGAATTGAGAAACGCTTTCTTGACCTCATCTCGGATAATAGTTTGAAATCTCGAGTGAAGGCAGCACCTCCCCTCACAAGAGAGGCCCAACAGCTTTCCTACCGGAGGTTGGATGGGTTTCCAGGGTTTTCCGTCCCCTCTTTGGGGTTAAGAGATGTTTTTTTTTTCTTCGCTATTAGCGTTTATTAATCCCTCCCATCACTTGCTGAGCGCCTCGTGGAAGCGGGCAGAAAATCGGATGTATCATACTCTATCCTACCTTACAGCCACGCCCGCCGTGTTTCCACCACCTTCCAAGTTCTGCCTGCCCCCCCCCCGGAAACACTACTTGTACTGTACTGAACGCTAGCCCCATCTTTCAATCAACGAAACCAATATCGGCATAGCCCCACCATGTCCCTAGAGGGATATCTGGAAACTGTCGTCTAAAAGGCGCTCGCCGTTCTCTCGTTTTGAATGGGTACTGGTATCACCCTTGAGACACAAGGAGAAGGCATGGGAATGAGCACTTTACCGATGCGGTAATGCCTTTAAAAAAAAGATATTAAAATAAAATACCGTTGCCCATCTATTCTAACAAGATGCAGCTGCAGAGTCACACTTGGCTACATAAGTAGTTTAGGTGGTAACCATTGGCCAAACGGCTTACACACCAGCATTCAGCCCGGAACAGCCAATACTAAAGCGCAACTTAAACACGGGCCACCAGCCTTTTCCCAACGTAAGCCTATGGTCTCCGTGATCCTCACCCGAAACAAAAAAAAAAAAAAAGACTATTCGTAGATAACACGGCTTATCCGAAAACCTGCCGCTGTTTCCTCATCTCAACGATCTTGCTTTGCGATAGCAAAACGCCAGAAATGCCACTCGAGCGCTTTGCCTTACCCCGGTGGGATTTCGGGTAGCCATTATCTGTGTGGATAGCTATCCAGCTTCTAGCGCCGGTATTCCAAAAGTACTGGGGGCGCTGCAGCTAGATGGGGGAATTTGGTTATGCTTCCGAATACGGGGATTGTATCATGGGTAACTAAATTTACACGACCGAGCGTCTTCACGCGTGCTAGGGAATACACTGCGGTGAAGATGCCCGTGTCCTGGTGAGCCCAACTGATTTGAGACTGAATTTAGAGCGCTTCCCCTTAACTAACGCTAGGAGCCGGAGGCTTTTTGGAGCTCTTCCCTATTTTCTCGGTTGGCTAAGAGGTGAGGATTGGTGACCTCTCTTCCGGTGGAAAGTAGTGTGCGCGGGAGAGTACTGGTGCGGCAGGAAGCTACTCATGGGAAGACGCTGCAAGAGAAATGGGGGTGCGTTCAACGAGGGCGTCTTTCAATATCACATACACGTGATGTCATTTACCACTACCTCTGGTGGGATGAGGGAGGGCCCACGACTATGCATGGTGATATTGCTTCACACTTGGTTGAACATCGCATCTGGTAAGCGGTTGTGGGCACACTATGGCACATATCGACGCAGAACAAACCAAAATTTAATCCTATCAAATCCTTTTTTATTAGAACGAATGCGCTGGGGCATTCAGGAAAAGTTTTTCCGAAAATCAATAGCATTTGAGACGCTAACTGAATAGCAGATTGTGTCAGTAGCGGCAAAGGACCCAGGGCACGTGACTTTGGTCTGCCCACGATTATTCTTGAGTTGATAAGAAGTCCCCAAATCAGGAGGCACAATACACCCACTGTGAATCGCGGTTGCAGCAGATACGAGATGGAGAGTCAACCCCAGACCGCAAGAGCGGCCCCGCACGCCCCAAGAGGAGTTTCAAATCGCGTTCTAGGGGGTCAGCTACTATAAACGCACTAACACCATCACCACTGACCAAACCCTACGTGGTGAGGCAAGTGAGGAACGTGGGGAGAAGGAAGAATGAAAAAAACGGGTTTAGCGTCCTCCAAAAGCCACCCTAAGACCAAAGTTCTCATACCACGCCGCTATCAGCGTCCGTACCACACAAAGACTAGTGATAGGAAACCTGTCCGTCTCCTTCTATGCTACAACTCCAACCACTTAAGCGTAACGATCCCACTCGTATGCGAGCCCGGCACTCAGAACACAACCCCGTAAATGCCCTCCTCGATATGGTTCGGCCCCCCGTACCAGCCCACGTGCATGCAGAGCATTATCGCCCGGTCGCTGAAGCGGAGGAGTTGTAACTTCGCTTCACCCTTGTCACCGCAGTTGGATTTGCCGCCGTGGGTAAGCTTTCAATGCCCAGATGTCATCAGAGGCAGGCTTGAGTTGTCTCCTCTTTTTCTTGTAGTTTGGGGCTCCGCAAGCGGCATCCTCACTTTTGCCAGCTTTCAGAGGAGCGAGTGCTGCGGCGATGGTCCGTGCCGGCATCGTAGTGCGATCTCGGGCTGTAGGCACATTCGGCGGTGGGGGTGGTTGTATCATAAGAACTTCTGTGGGGAGGTCGGTAAAGTGACATGAAGCCGGCACTGACCCCGGACGTCGTGTCGGGGTGCCAAGAGTGTAGGTTGATTTGAGGTTTTTGTTCCGGGCAGGAACTCGGAAGTTTACTTCTGGTGTGCTAGATGGGTCGGTTACCGGTAGGATAGTAGCACGATGCCGTGAAGCTTACTTGGACCGGTAAATTTAAATTTAGTCCAGCTTGCCTCACACAGCTCGATAACGTAAGCGGGAGGATGGGGGGGCCTTTATCAGCAAGTTTTAAGCCAATTTGTCACGTGCCAGGTACATTGGTGGTGTCTGGCTGCGGCTTAGGGTACGTTCGGTTAACAATGGACCATTCATGCAATCGTTCATCTATGATATCATGAACGCCCACTAGAAATTCCGCCCCTCATGCGAAAGCCGTTAGGTTAAACCGACTGTGCCATTTACCATTGATTAGTTAACCTTAGGGTTGAAATATTCCTTTTTTTACAACTTTGTGAGCGTCGGCGCGGAGATATACGGGTGTTGGAGTTGAGGAATGGTGGTTGAGAAGAACCAAGGTCCTTTTCACTTTTGACCGTTCGCATCCTGTTTTGGTGAACGGAAGGGTGTTAACAGAACACCAGACTTACTTCATCAACTGTCCTACTATCATACTAGAGCCAGCGGTTCTACATCATCAATCCCTTATCATACTCGAACGGTCTCTTCAATTGCTAACCGAACGTACCCTCAACCATTGACACCCATCTACCCGCAACCCTAACCCTGCTAATCACGAGCATCTGTTCAATTGGCTTTGGTTTCCCATCCCCGGGAACCCCGTGTTGTACCGACTATCAGGAATACCGTTAGGAGATATCCAGTTATTGGGCATGTAGGTTTGTGTGCTGTGAGTAGGTACATGAGTATGGTATGATAGCCGGTTTTATGTGCTTCGCTTTCCACGCCCTTTGGGATTGGGGCATAGGGCATCAGTTTCAGAGGTTTGGACTATTCCGGATAGTTTAGGCCCACGGAGTATAACTGAGGATCCAAGTGTTTCTGGTAGACTGTGTCTCTTTAGAGTTCTTGCATTTTCTTTGGCTTCCGGAGTTAGGCATACGGAGCTATAAATCTCCTAGTCTATCCCTGGGTAGCATCTCCATCGATCATCCAGCTCCGCGTCCTTCCGTACGTCCCCAGCTGCTCTTAGAGCTTATTGTGGTTTCACTCTCAGAGCTTCATTCATTTGTGCTTCTAATAGGTTCCATCACCCCATTCCTGGGCTTTTTCGGGAAACACTTGCGGGAGCGTCCTTCGCGATTAGTACCTCCGGTGGGTCCGGGGCCAGTGGCGTGTTCATCGAATATTGCGAACTCGTGAGCAATAAATTTACTGATAAGTACTAAAGAGCAGGGAGGGCTATGGGTACTTAAGCCTGCATACTGAATACGGTTGAACAAAGATGGGTTTGTAGATATAGGGATGGATGCGGTAAGAACAGCGGATACACGCGGGGCTTGTTACTGGCAATGAAAATTCGCATTATTATGAATTTAACGCCTTCACCGATATGCTAGGGATACCGCAAAAAAAAAATTTGAATATATAATAGATGTGAAAAAGAAACATAAGAATCGCACAGACAAGATTGAGAAATGTACTGAATCTAAATAACACCGAAATATCCATCACTCCCAAGCGCCATAGATGGTATGAAATAACCCACAAGAATTCCCATACCCATAGTATGTTAAAAACGCGTAAAATACGAGAATGAGGAACAGGATTAAAGTCAGAGAGTATCGTAAAAAAGGAAATGCTAAATTGGAATAGGGGGTAGGGGTGGGGGTGGGTCCAAGGGATTCAGCGTAGATTGAATGAGTTGTAAAGGGGGTTTCCGAGGAGGCCCACAGAATGTGGAATGAGAGATGGAGGTGTCGAGTGGAAAGGTGATCCCACGTGCGGGGAGCAGCGTCTTCCGGCGGTGGAAGTAGATCAGATACTTCTTGAACGGGAGTCTTTTCGCAAGAGACTGAGGCTTCCACGTGGCCATAGGTTTCCGACGATCAGTGAACTGGGTTTCCGTCATCTGATAATAGATCCAATACACCTGGCACCCGTACCGGGTGGCATATCATATGGGTGTTTGGCTATTGTTTTCCAGCGAATTGGGCTAGAGATCTCTACGTTCCTGAAGTAGCTTCACTGCGCTCGCCACCCCCACCTGAGCAGCAAACGATAGAGGTGTGCGGCCCTTGTGATCCGCCAAATTCGGATTGACATCCACACGTTGCAGGAAGAGCTTTAAAGTCTCCAATCCCCCATCCCCATTCCTAACAGCAGCAGCATATGATAGGGGCGTTCGGCCATCATTGCCCGGCGAATTGGGATTGGCATCCGCATGTGCCAGAAGGAGCTTCACTATACTCGCTGCTCCAACCTGAGCGGCAAATGATAGAGGTGTGCGGCCCTTGTGATCCGCCAAATTCGGATTGGTATCCTCGTGTTGCAGGAGAAGTTTCACAGCCTCCACTTTCCCCCACCTAATAGCAGCAGCGCATGATAGGGGTGTTTGTCCATTCTTATCCGTTGAATTGGGATTGACATCCTTGCGCTCTAGAAGTAACTTTACTACGCCTTCGTGTCCCCACATCGCAGCATACGATAGGGGCGTTCGGCCAGTGTTGTCCAATGAATCGGGATTGATATCCACACGTTCCAGAAGTAGCTTCACTACACCTTTGTGTCCTCTGGAGGCGGCAAGTGATAGGGGTGTTCGGCCGTTGGTATCCGGTGAATCGGGGTTGACGTCTTTGCGCTCTAGAAGTAGTTTGACAATACTCTCTTGCCTCCAGATGGTAGCAATGGATAGTGGCGTCAGGCCGTTGTTATCCGGTGAAACGGGGCTGATATCCACACGTTGAAGAAGCAGCTTCACTACACCTTCCCCGCCTCCCCTGGCAGCATATGATAGGGGGGTTGCGCCATTATTGTCTGGTGAATTGGGATCGACATTCGCGTGTTCTAGAAGGAGCTTCACTACACCTGCTGCCCCTGCCTCAGCAGCAAACGATAGGGGTGTTCTGCCATTGCTATCCGCCGAATTCGGATTGAGATCCATGCACTGCAGGAGAAGTTTCACAGTCCCCAATTTCCCCTGCCTAACAGCTGCAGCATGTGATAGAGGCGTTCGTTCATTGCTATCCGGTGAATCGGGATTGACATCCCCATGGCCCAGAAGTAGCTTCACTACACATCCCTCACTTCCTACGGAAGCGTATGATAGGGGTGTTCGACCATTGCTATCTGGTGAATCAGGATTCACATCCCTGCGTTTAAGCAGTAACCTCACTGAGCTGGGCACCCCCTCCTCGGCCGCATATGATAGGGGTGTTCGGCCCTTGCTATCCCGTGAATCGGGATTGACACTCCCATGGTCCAGAAATAGCTTCACTATACTTTCCTCACTTCCCACGGAAGCGTATGATAAGGGAGTTCGGCCATTGCGATCCGGTGAATTGGGATCGACATCCCTGTGGTCTAGAAGTAGCTTCACAACATCTACTTTGCTTCCAGCAGCAGCATATGATAAGGGTGTCCGGCCATTGCTATCCGGTGAATCGGGGATGACATCCCCGTGGTCTATAAGGAGTTTCACTGCACCTTCCCTGCCTTGCTCAGCGGCATATGATAAGGGGGTTCGGCCATTGCTATCCGGGGAATCAGGACTCACATCCCCGCGGCCTAGAAACAGTTCCGCAATACTCTCTCCCCAGCGCGAACCAGCAGCATACGATAAGGGGGTTCGTCCATTGCTATCCGCTGAATCGGGTATGACATCCCTGCGGTCTAGAAACAGCTCCACTATACCTCTCCCGCGTCCACCGGCAGCGTATGATAAGGGTGTCCGACCATTGCGATCCGATGAATTGGGATTGATATCCCCGTGATCTATAAGGAGCTTGACTGCACCTTCCCCGCCTTGCTCAGCAGCATATGATAAGGGGGTTCGGCCATCGCTATCCGGGGAATCAGGATTGACATCCCCGCGGCCCAGAAACAGTTCCACAGTACTCCCTTCCCAGCGCGAAGCAACAGCATATGATAAAGGGGTTCGTCCATTGCTATCCGCGGTATCGGGAATGACATCCCTGTGGTCTAGAAGCAGCTCCGCTATATCTACCTTGCTCTCACCGGCAGCATATGATAATGGTGTCCTGCCATTGCGATCTGGTGAATCGGGATTGACATCCCTGCGGTCTACAAGTAGCCTCACCACACTTTCCCTGCCCCAGTAGGCAGCATATGATAAGGGGGTTCGGCCACTGATATCCGGGAAATCAGGATTCACATCCCCGCGGCCCAGAAATAGTTTCGCAATATCCCCTCCCCGGTACGAAGCAGCAGCATATGATAAGGGGGTTCGTCCATTGCGATCCGGTGAATCGGGATTGACATCCCCATGGTCTACAAGGAGCTTCACTGCACCTTCCCCGCCTTGCTCAGCAGCATATGATAAAGGAGTTCTGCCCTGGGAATCCGCCGGATCGGGGTCGATATCCCAGCGGTCCAGAAGCAGTTTCACGGCATCCACTACCTTCGGCCACTCAGCATATAATAGGGGTATCCGGCCATTGCAATCCAGTGAATCGGGATTAACGTTCCCGCAGTCCAAAAGTAACTTCACTATCGCCCCACCCTCCCATGCACATTCGGCAGCATATGATAAGGGTGTCCGGCCCTTGTTATCCGCATAATCTGGATCAAACCCTGCACATTCCAGAAGGCGCTGCACTACATCTGCATACCCCCACTCAGCAGCATATGATAGGAATGTTCGGCCATTGCTATCCGGTGAATCGGGATTGGCAGCTGTGTGCTTGAGGAGTAGTATCCTTACACCCTTGCCTTGATATTCAGGATGGGTAGTATATGATAGGGGTGTTAGGCCATAATCATCTAATGAAACGGGATTGACATCGCCGCGTTCCAAAAGTAGCTTCACTATTCCTTCACATCCATACTCGGCAGCAAACGATAAGAGTGTTCGGCCATCCCGATCTGCTAGATCGGGGTTAGTGTCCCCGCGCTCTAGAAGCAGTTTCACAATATACTCTCTTTCCCACCAATCAACAGCGTGTAAGAGGGGTGTTAGGCCTTTCTTATCCACCGAATTGGGATTGACATCCAGGCGTTCCAGAAGTAGCTTAACTACCCCCGACTCACCACGCCGAACGGCATATGATAGGGGTGTTCGGCCATCCTCATCCGATAAATCGGGATTGACATCTCCGCGTTTCAGAAGTAGCTCGACCAGACCCTCATTCCCGCACTCCGCAGCAAACGAGAGTACTGTGCGACCGCTTCGACTAACCTTGCCGGGTTCGATATCTCCCTGCTCTAGAAACACTTCCGCCATACCGTCATTTCCCGATCTCACAGCCCACATTAATGGCGTGTTCCCCTCTGAATCTTGTGTATTCACGTCCCATCTATCCTTCTCCAGCATAGCGATCGCAATTTCGGCAATCCCCCAAAACGCGATACAGTGTAGCCCACTAATCTCCTGGACAACATCCTCCTCGGACCAGTTACGAGTCTTCTCTCGCCAGAGAATTGCTCCGGATAAATGCTTCTCGTATCCGTCAAGTAGGCGTAGCGCTAAAGACTTCAGCGACTCAGTGACCTCCTTGGCTGCGTGGGCTCCCCAGAAACATGCAGCGTATTCAAGAAATGGCACGGTTGCTAGGGCTGTATCGGGGTTTGGCGGCATCGCCCGGACTGACCTAGAGTTTAAATAGGTGAGGCAGATTTCGGCCATCATTGAGTGAGCATTTATAAATAGGGTGGAGTGATCTCTAAGATACTCTTGGAGTGTCAGGTGCAGGAGACGCAAGGTTGATGTCTTTTTGTCAAGTGTCATAAGCCCTAAAGTGCAGCCTAGCACAGTCCGTATCGTTGGTATAGTGTGGGAGCTAACATCTTCCGCTCCTAATTCTACACCCAGCGCATGGCACAGTTCCTCCGCCTTGAGGGGCCGCTCGCACCGCGAAACCCACATCAGGGCTTCCGTCCCAAGTCTCGCTTTGCCTCCACCTTGCTGTCTTATGCGATCCAGAGTCGTGCCGTATGCACCCTGTAAACCAAAGCCATTGGCCATCCGATAAAGTGCTTGCCTCCTCTGGTGAATGGTTGGTTCTACAAGGATTGCGTCCATGCTGATGCAAGCAAGAAGAAATCTAGAGTTCACTGTCAGAGTGGTTTGTGGGGTTCACCCCCTCGGGATAATACACACATTCCCGAGACCCTTTCCGGAATAACTCTCAGAATATCGGCTCGCAACACCTCGTCCATTGCATCTAACTCCGGGTCTCTGTCCAATCTCATCCTCAGATATAACCCAATATCACCCTCGTTGGGGCTTATCCACAACGTCTCTGCAGTTTCGGGGAAATATTTCTGTACTTCGTCTCGTATGTGTGGTCTGCCGGTAAGAAATAGCCTTGTTTTCGGGCACTCCCGGACGATGCGCTGTAAGGATCCCCAAAGTTCAGATCGGTGCTTCGGGGGAAACTCGTCCAACGCGTCGATGCATATGAAGCTCCGGTTCAAACTCCGCAGAGACTTGGCGAGCATCCTCAGAATCTCGGAAAGCCGGAGCCCGCAGCCGTCAGCCTGCTTCTTCGCCTTCTCAAACGCCTTCTGTACTTCATTTGGTATCTCGGCCATTGATCCCACAGCCTGTCTCAATACCGATCCCAATACCGTGCTCGTAGATTGCAGATTCTGAGAGTTGTAGTCGCAGTACACATAGGTGATGGCTGCACCGTCTCCATCGATCCCCTTGGAAAGAGTATCAACCACAAGAGAGCTGTACTGCCGTTTCAGCCTTGACTTCACTTGCCGGGCTACGATAGCTCATACCCAATATACGTCTTCCCAGCTCCTGGATCTCCATAACATAACAGGACTGGCTTCGTCACCCCGCCCTCTAACGTACGCCATGAAGAAAATTCTTCACTGTCAAGCAGCCAGTCTCCCACTCCTTCCGCTCGGGTATCACGAATGGCCTGGTGCCTTTCTCGCGATACCAGCGGGGATAACCACTCCAGAACCTGGCGTCTCCCATCGGATAGTGATATGTTGTAGTTATTCCACACATTTTTATAACTGTCCGTGACGTTGCCACAGTTGCTGCTTATGGATATGGCTGGGTTGTCGTTCGCTACCGGATTCATTTCGTCTAGCGTATTAGTTTTACTGGCTGAACTCGTTACGGCAACGTTTCCTCGAAATATTGTTGTTTGAGCGGTGGGAGCGTCGTTCCCGCAGTAACAGGGAGACGAAAGATGGGAGAGGCGCTTTGGGACAGGGGAATCTCTTGCCACGTCGAGGTTACACAAAATTTCCCCTCAAGAAAAACTATACTCAGCCGCCGAGACGAATACCGCCGCCGCCCAACAATATGTATGCTAGTTGCCTGGTTCCGGACAACCAAAACCTGTCCTCATGGCCAACTTGATCAAAAATTTCTAAATTGGGAATAAGTGCTCCTTGAGAAGGTATATTGCAAACTCCTCCGGCAAAGTTGCTCAAATAATGAATTATAATTAACACACGGTTCTTTTTTTTTACCTAAGGTCCCCCAGGAAGGTGTTGTGGCAGTTCGAGTCAGAGTTGAAGGTGTTACACATCTTTATTAAATAACCGCCTGCAACACGTCTCCAGCTATTGATTTCCAATGCATTGAAAAGGTAAAGATAAGATAGCAATCATTGGATGATTTTAAGAGGGGTTCTTCACAAATATACTCCAGGAATTATTATTAAAGTTTTTTCTCAAATGTTAATAATTCAGTATGTCCAGATTTTCCAAGAACTTTGGGTGGAGGACAGGTTTTGGTTGTCCGGCTGTTCAAAATTACGTTATCCTATTCCTGTACGGTGGTGTGACTGTGTCAGTCATGTGACACAGTCACATGACCTATTGTTATGCTAGAAGATTCTAGCAGGTTCTATAGATTTCCTTGGTATGAGGCAGTGTTCATGTAATTATAGAAGGGTATAAATAGGGGTGTATTTTCCTTTCAGTTAGAAGAACACACAAGCTTGCATTAATCTATGAGTCTTAAACATATATCTTGTTCACTACGTCTACTCCACTATCACAAGTGCAAGTGAGTTAGATACCAATATTCTCAGGTTCTGAGCCTGGGTTTGTGAGATCTTCTGCAAGCCTGAACATCATATACCACAAGGCCATAAGTGCACTCCTAAGCGAGTGTATACCGTTTATGCTCCTCTCAAATATCTTCTTCAACAAAACCAACCTGGCCCACCAGTGCTTTGACACACTAGATGGTGGACGTGTCCTCACTGCAACAAAATACACCCTCTCTCCCGTAATTGTCTTGTCCCTTCCTGTTGTTAAAAATCCTATGATGAGCTACACCATGACACAAGCAGTTGCTTAAGTGATATAAACAGTTGGCAATTTTGGTCACAAAGAAACTGACCACTACCACAAAACAGATGATTAGAAATGATAGTAATTAGAAACATACTACGATAAAGTATGTCGAACAATACCGAAACTGTCTTCAAGCTGTCTGTAACTGACTACCCAAAACTACAAGGACAAGGGAATTACCAGACCTGAATGCAAGCCTGGCTGGTTGCCTTTGAAGTTCTCAGACTATCTGAGATAGTACTTGGAATAGAAAAGAAGTCTGAAATCCCTATGATCAGAGCATCCGATGATACTGCAAAAGTTACTACATGGAAGAAAAAGAACACTAAAGCTAGCTTCTACCTCTACCAAGCAGTAAACTCTATCTATCATGCCAACATCTCTGCCAAAAGTGTAGTAGCAGAAGTCTGCCAAGCGTTCAAAGACTGATTCAACAAAGAAACTCCTAATACTAACATGATACTACTTGAAGCCATCTGGAAAATCAAACTCGTCTCTACCCAATCCATCTCCAACCATGCCACAAAATTTCAAACTCCATGAAACCGCATTGCCCAACAATGTTCATCCGTTGATTATGAAACAACTGACGAATTCTGAACTGCGATGTGAGCATGGACACAAGCAGAAAAAGTTAAAGGTACTGTCTTCATGCTATCTATCAATAAACTGCACCCTGATCTATGCGATGCCTTGTTAGCAAGAAAGACAGGGAGATATGTGGATGTTCAGGATTACTTTCTAAGTAGGGTAGCAGAAAAAGAAGAAGGCAAAGAGGAGGAAAAGGTACTATCGGTACCTTCCAAAAAGAAGAAACAGATTTATTGCACATGATGTGCAGAAAGAGGTGGAAAAAGTGATACTCACAATACCAACAAATGTCAAGGTCTTTCAAGGGAAAAAGCCAAAAAGAAGAAACGAGGCAATAAACCAAATACTAAAGCTGTTGCCGATACAACAGTCACTGTTCTGATAGTGAAAGCCAGGGAATCTTCTACACCAGAGGAAGAGGTTGTCTGTAGTATGTCAACTGGGGAAGTCTCAACGGAATGGTTATATGATTTTGGAATATCAAATCACATTTCACCCAATTCAGGGTGACTTCCAGAGTCTTACGCCTTCCACTGAAAAGATAGTAATAGTAGACGGTGGAATTTATCAAGCAACGGTATTCAGGGATGCTTACCTCCATGTGCATTTGTTGAATACAACTAAACATACAGTCATCCTCCCACGAGCACTGTATGTACCCACATTGCGATACTTATTAGTATCAGAATCCCAATTAGACGATGTTGGAGTAAAGGTCAAAGTTGAAAAGGAAAAAGAAATGTTTAAGAAGGAAAGCAGGATTTTCATAGTTACGGATAAGAAAAGTGGGTTGTGGTATATTAGGATGAGTTATGAGAAGTTATTTGTTTCAGTTTACAAAGAATGGCACATGTAACCGGTACGGGTTACGAGGGTTTTATGTTTGATTTCACAGTATCGTTTGATACTTGTAGTGTTTCGTGTGTTATCGTTTGATACACACATTGTTTTATGTTTGGTTTCACAGTATCGTTTGATACTTGTAGTGTTTCATGTGCTATCGTTTGATATACACATTGTTTTATGTGTGGTTTCATAGTATCATTTGATACTTGTAGTGTTTCGTGTGCTATCGTTTGATACACACATTGTTTTATGTTTGGTTTCACAGTATCGTTTGATACTTGTAGTGTTTC
>PYWC01000001.1:3725615-3761460 GCA_003182015.1 Tuber magnatum | reverse complement strand
ACACAGACCCAAGATTTGAGTCACATGTGTGGAGACAACAGTGTCGAGCATTAGGCATTGAACATATCAAGGCGGCACCAGGCCATCATGAAACGAATGGACAGGTCGCAAGGAAAATTCGAGAATTAAAAACAGCTCTCCGAAACCTAGTCAACGCCAGACAAAACAATTGGTTTGATGCCATGCCAGAAACAGCAGCATACCTGAATGCGGGACGGTCAGAGACCCTCAGTATGTCACCATATAAAGCCATTTTCGGAAAGAATTACCCACTACTGCCTCTAGCAAACTTCAAAAACTCCGCAGTACCGGCTTCCAATGAATTACTAAACAGGCACCAAGCAATCCGGAACGCGGCATTCAATGCGATTAAAATGGCACGGTTTAGAAGCACGCGAACGGCAGCGTAACGACGCAGACACCATACACCGATAGTGAAGGGCAATTTGTTACTGCTATATGGAAGTTTATTCGCAACAGAATCAGGACGTAGCAAGAAATTGCAACCACGCTGGCGTGGACCATTCAAGATAATCGGATACGATGAGCATACACAAAATTACACGGCAGAAATGGGTGGCAGAATGTACAGAAACCGAGAAGCGACATTTCATGCTTCCACCGTAAAAAGATGTCGCCCGAAGGATGATGTCTCCTTCCCTGCCAGGAGCCACGCACAACCACCCCCAATCGTGGTAAACAAGAAACCGGAATGGGAAGTGGACACCATACGAGACCACAGAAGACGGTATGACCGCGACCAGTTCCTAGTGAAATGGGTGGGGTACCTGGAAACAGAAAATAGCTGGGAACACCATGAGGGATTGGAAAATGCGATGGAAGCGGTTAATCAATGGTGGAAAGACAACGAACTAGAGGACGAGCTACCCCCTACGATAAACCATGTGACGGTTGCGTGGAGCCCAACCCTACCAGAAATCCAACGCCTGCGCCCAGACACAGACCAAGGGATACAGGACTGATTCTGGTCAGCCCACTTCGAAAGCGATTTCGAAAGCAGCGAAGATGAGATTAGAATCGGGTAATGGAAGATGAAGTGGCATACCCAGCCTCGCTGGCGGAGGCGGAGTACTGGCAATAGCGAAAGGAAAGAACACTCCATCCAATAGCCTTACGATTTCAAACTATGAGCAAGTACCTGGGAGACTGCGCCATCAGCTAATGGGACTGTTGGTGAACCGTGATATTATCCCTAGACAATACCTTACACACCGACTATTCATACACATCAGCAACAAATGCTTAGAAATAACAACAGAATCGACGGGACAAATGTGGGGAGAATCAGTGTCAGATGTTTTCCGCTTCGGTAGCGGGTGCTACCTGAGCACAGCAAAATGTGATGGTTGCATGGAGACGGAAGAAACCGAAATTAAGCAGTAACCCCCTTGCCATGAAGAGCTAAGCGCGGCCAACATTTAAGCGAGGCCAACACCTAAGCGAGGTCACCACCGAAAGATAAATACCACCCACCAGCCCCCTAAACCAGCGAAGAAAACAGACCACACTACCTAACCTCCAAACCTTTAACCCCTTACAAAAATTCTTCACCATATTACAAACTGACCCTTACGCGAGAAAGAAAAACCGAAATGTCGACCTACGCAGAAGTCAGTATCAAGGGACGAGACCTCATTTTGGGGTACCTACTTTACTGAGAAATCATTCCAGAAGACGCATACTGGAAGATTTTCTACATCGATCACTGCGAGGATTGCGGACGAATCGATGTCGAGACGGAGGAATGGGAGGACTGAATAGTATGGAACTTCGCGGACCTGCCACACTACAGGGAGTCAGGTTGTTTTGTGCGCGGAGCGCCATGTGGGGAGTGCTTGGAGAGATGGTTGGAAGGTGCGCAGTGGATGTCGTAGGACGACTTGAGATTGCTGCACGATAGCGATGACGATGAGGATGGGTCCTTTCCGGAGAATAGCGGAACTACCGGCTATTAGGATCTCCTTAGATTGTTTTGTTTGGTGAAATTGTTATTTTATTTTAGGAGTGTAACCGGTACAGGTTACTAGGGCTTTATGTTTGGTTTCACAGTATCGTTTGATACTTGCAGTGTTTCATGTGTTATCGTTGAATACACACATTGTTTTATGTTTAGTTTCACAGTATCATTTGATACTCGTATTGTTTCGTGTACTATCGTTTGATACATACATTGTTTTATGTTTAGTTTCACAGTATCGTTTGATACTTGTAGTGTTTCGTGTGCTATCGTTTGATACACACCTTGTTTTATGTGTGGTTTCACAGTATCGTTTGATACTTGTAGTGCTTCATGTGCTGTCGTTTGATACACACATTGTTTTATGTTTGGTTTTACAGTATCGTTTGATACTTGTATCGTTTCGTGTGCTACCGCTTGATACACACAATGTTTTGCAATATCGCTCATACTCGAGATAAGCGATATGCTGTATTCAAAGACCGCTGATTCCCGCGATGAAAACAGCAGACTTCGACAGAGAGTATTCTTAAATATACTTGGTTGAACGGTTACTTCTTTGATCTCCTATTACACCCCGTTCGAAGCCTCCTTTAGCAAGCAGCTCTCGCTTCATGTTGATCACGAAGCCATCTGCTCCTATCGTACCGCTACGTGACTAGGGCCTGGCCCGAACACGTTACAGCACAAAGCCCTTGAATATCTAAGTGTGATTAAGAATTGTTACAAGGACTCTGCCCCTATCACTCCTCCATCAGACTTTCACTGTACACCATGTAATCAGAATAAAACTACGCATGTATAACCAATGTCAAAGGACATCGAAACCAAGTCAGCTTTCGACAAAGTCCCCTCCGATCTTAGCAGTCAAATGTTTACATCCACTGTGAGAAAAAATCTCTACTACACTATGTTTATAGATAATTATACCAGGTATTGTTAGATTTACCTACTATAGACAAAGGATGGAGCAGAAATTGCCATAAAATAATTCTGGAAAATGGTACACACTCAATTTAGTAAACGAGGCAAGCAATCACATAGTGACCCAGGAACCAAATACCTTAACCGGGAAGTGTCTGAATTCTTAAACACAAAAGAAGTCATCCATACCACATTTTGTCAGCCTACAACCCTGAATCAAACAGAGTCACAGAAATGTTGAACCATACCCTCACAACAATGGTACGATGTATGATGCTGCCCGAATGAAAATCGTCGTGGGGTAAAGTCAATTCTACAGCGGCTTGTCTCTACAATTGTTGCTGGCATTTATCAACAAAAGCAACATCCTTCAAGTGACTATATAAAATGAAACTCACGATTAGTCATTTCCATCCCTGGTTCACTGATGTCATGATATATATCTCAGCTGAGAAGTGTGGAAAGTTTGACCAGACAGCAGAAGGAGGTTGCCTAGTCATCTATACTTCCAGTCTGATGATTTACTGTGTTTACATACCTAAACTGTATACCGTGATCAAAGTAAGGGATGTGAAATTTGGAAAGACAAAAGGGATATTATTTGGATATTTTCAATGAACAATAGAAAGAGAAGAGCAGGAAAAGATGGATCATTCAAGTGAATCAGAACATACCGATGAGAACGGAACATCTACCCTATTAAGACTGACAACACTAGTACCACCACCAAATACCTCTATGCTGGGCAAATTCCAATCAACAGCAATTCCTCCTCCAGATACCTCCTCCTCACTACTGCCAGAATCGCGTCGTTCTACTGGTGAATGAGTTCTGACCCAGAAAGCATGAGATGAGGACCGGCTTCAAATAGAGAAGAAGATAAGATCTCTACAACGTCAAATAAAAGAAAACGAATAGGGTTGTAATCTGGAAGGCCTAACCGAGGATGAGATGCAACTTTGTCAAGAAAGAAGAGAGGAACTTGATGAACAGCTTCAAAATGAAGAAGAGAATCTTCAAAGACATATAGTTATTGGTCTCATGTATTACATACCAGACCCCAATACATATAGAGAGGCTATGGAATTGCAGGAGAGAAATGAAGGTCAGAAGGCCATGGATGAAGAGATGGAGGTACTGAGAAAATGAGAAGTAGGAGTGGAAGTGAAAAAACCAAGTAGTAAAAAGGTATTAACAGGATAATAGGTTTATAAGACCAAAGTCAAAAGGGATGGTACTATCAAATATTGGAAAGTACGATACTGCGCAAAAGGTTTCAACCAAGCCCCAGGCAAAGACCATAAGGAATTTTATGCTCCTGTTCCTCAGTTACAATCCCTAAGACTCCTACTGGGAGTGGCAGTAAAATGTGGTTATAAGTTTCGACAAATCGACATCAATAGTGCCTTTCGCTATAGCAACATAGATGTAAAAACCTACCTAGAACTCCCTATATGGTATCGTAAACCAGGCAATGTCTGGAAGCTTAAGAAAGCCATCTGCAGACTCAAGCAATTTCTAAGACTACAGTACTAATAACTAACCAAAACTCTCGAAACTGTAAAGCTTAAAGTTACCAACTTCAACCCATGTATTCTCTTAGCACAAAACCTCTTTTGTTGCATTTACATTGATGATATACTAATAGCCGGAAAGCCCTCACTAGTCAATATATGTATTGACAAAATACAATCCCATTTTCAATATATAGACTCTGGACAAGCATCATTACTATAAGGTATGCAGATCAAAATCTCGCAAGACGATCTCAAGATCTACTAGGAACAGTATATTACTGAGATCCTCGAACGACTTGACCTAAGCGAAGCCAAACCAGTTGCCACTCCTATCGAAGTCCATACCACACTTATAAAAGCAAAAGAGGATGATCAACTGTGTGATCAATGACCCTACCAGTCCATCATTGAATCAGTAATGTATATCACTATTGCTATAAGACCTGACATCGCACATGCTACTGCTTTCCTTAGCCAATTCTCCTCAAAGCCTACCACCACACAGCTTACTACAGCCAAAAGGGTACTAAGGTATCTAAAAGGAACCAAGACCAAGGGATTACGGTACAACTGGGACAACAGGGAACAGGCATTAAACATCTTTAGTGATACTTCATTTGCCTCGAATCTCGAAGACAAAAAAATCATTTACCAGTCTGATCGTACAAGTTTATAGAAATACTATAATATGGCCATCAAAGAAACAAAAAACTATAGCAACATCTGTAATGAAAGCCAAATACATCGCACTCACATTCACTGCTCAACAAAGTGTCTGGCTAAGCCGAGGAATGTCATATATGGGAAGTGAGACTGTGTCGATCCTATATTGTAACAACACAGTAGCCATTAAGCTTACCGAGAATGTGAGCATTTCTGACTCAATGAAACATATCGATGTTTAGTACCATTATACTAGAGACCTATGGGAAGCGGGGAAGTTAGATGTGATAACAGTTGGAACGGAGGACAATTTGGCAAATATATTTACAAAGGGATTAGTAAAGGTGACATTTGAAGGGGTTTCTAACAGGCTGGGAATGGAACCGTAAGGGAAGTGTTCAAAATTACATTATCCTATTCCTGTATGGTGGTGTGACTGTGTCAGTCATGTGACACAGTCATATAACCTATTGTTATGCTAGAAGATTCTAGCAGGTTCTATAGATTTCCTTGGTATGAGGCAGTATTCACGTAACCATAGAAGGGTATAAATAGAGGTGTATTTTCCTTTCAGTTAGAAGAACACGCAAGCTTGGATTAATTTATGAGTCTTAAAGATATATCTTGTTCACTACGTGTACTCCACTATCACAAGTGCAAGTGACTTAGATACAAATATTCTCACTGGCACTATACCGGTAGAACACCGTACTGGACCGCTCATCCGTCCTGTCACTTGGAGAGGCGCGGCACTTGTTTTCAGTATCTGCTCGCGGTGACACGATAGGGATACCCCCGATCCCGGTGGCGTACTCTGCTCCAGTATTGGAAACGAATCTCTTGCTACAATTCGATTAGAAACATACGGTAGGGTGAGCTCACTTCATGAATACTGTACTCGTACTCGTGCGGTCCCCCTGCCGGCTAGGTATGCCTTTGCTGCAAACCAGAGAAGAAATAGTTGAACATGTCTTCGTTATATGTTCCCCGCTCTTGCTGGTGTCAGGAGTCGGCTTGACCCTAGGAATACAGGATTAATTTCGGCCCTCCAGCTGGGATGTTTAAACTTAAGGAGGAAGGGGTGAAATTGATGAATGTTTCTATCCATCTTATTGCACCACAACTCGGACAATGGTTAAAACTTTCCAGCAAATAGAGATCGCCACTCATACAAAAGTCGCAATGGCTTTTGTAATTTTAGTTGGGACGGTTTTACCATCTTTATGCCCCACACTTTGGCGGTGTAAGAAGAGTTTTTACTCTTTTTCTTGTCATTACCTGTCTACTAGCTATGAATATGGTCTAGTGTGTTGAGCGTTCATTGCTCCTATGATAACATAATTTACCTGTAGCGGCTGTACAGTACTGTACACAGAAACTGTGCTCTCTGAGCTTGGCGAAGAAAGAAACCGACACCCACCAGGTTTCCATAGAATGCCTATTGTCGATAACCTAGGCCCCTACTCACCGCTCCAGCCCCGGGAAAGCCCAGCGGTTCTTTACATTGCACAATTTGACACGGAAATTCGCATGGTTGGGGACCGGGTTGCAGGGACCATCCTGGGAATTCTGGGGGCCGGTGTTCTGGTGGGCAAGCACAGGGTAAGCCAAGACTGGTAATCTGTATAGGAACTCCACACGGCAGTCATGCCGCTAACGCCATCTACGGAGGTATAGCTCCTAAGTTTTGTATGTTCCACAGGGGCTAAGAGCAGCAAACGTCGCTTGTGGAACCTACAAAACTTAGGCGCTGTACCTCCGTACTTACTGCGAGCGTTCAGCAGAATAAAAGAAAATGGGCAATTCTAGATGTCAAACTCTCTGGTTGAAGAACATGATGTGCCATGCACCTTTGCAGTGGTTGGCTAGACTTGTGCATTTCGTGAGTATAGAAACCCAGGTGGATATAAGTGACTTTCGGCCGCCAAGCCCATAGAGCCCCGTCCCCTAACACCCCATACCCTCCCAGTGCTACTAGCCCTTGTAAATGCTTCGGTAGCTCTCTGTTTCTATTGTTTACTAAAACAAACCAAGGCAAAAGCGCACTATGGCCCTAGAGGGATATACGAAAACAGTTATTTTTTAAAAAATGAAAAAGTTTGCACGGTTCTATTCTTATGAAAACTGTTGGTGTTTTCGAGGCTCAAGGGATGGGGCAGGTCAGCCCTCACCTGGACCGCACAATACCGGTACGGTACAGTACTGTACAGGTATTGAAAGCCTAACCATTGCTAAACCCACTACCAGCGTGTTCCCGCACAAGCCTATGGACTCCTTCAAATACCACATTTACTAAGAAGCAACAAGCAAGGTCATGGTGCAGGTACAGTATAATCTCGTGAAATTCACTATCTCCGGGCACCGGTCATCCTAATAGGTTTAGTTTGGTAGGTTAACAGAATTGCGAATACCGGCTAGTAAGATCTAACACACCTAGCCGGGCGATCATATACTATATTAGGAAAATGCTAATCCTTCTTTTGGGGACTGCTGGAGATAGTGGATTCCACGAGATTTTACGGTAACTTTACTCGTATGCATGGTTTAGCCGAAATGCTGCAGCTGTTTACTTCGGGATAGCCAAGTGCAACGGTACTACTGAGTCTTGCCCTATCGAGATCCCGGGTAGTTCCGACCCGTCTGGAAATTTCTAGCGCCGGGGTGAGGTGAACTCGAGATTAACTGGTCAAAATTTGGTGGGTGTAAACACAGGAAGGGGCAAATACCGCACCAGGTTTTACTTTTTCCAAAGTGGGCAGGTGGGGAAAGGGCCAGGCTGACACAAATAATTCCGGCCGGAGAAACTGCATGATATTCCGCCCCACCACGAGCAGAGTGGGATGGGACCAAGTTCGCCTCGCTTACCCTTATCAGCCGATGCACTCGGGAGCGGAGACGCTATATGTGGATCGGCGGCTTTAGCTATTGATCCCCGCGCACCGGGGTTGAATGGAAAATATGAGTGCTGACAGGTACCGTATGAGTACCTATTCATTGCATAGGCGCCCGAAAAAGGATAGCGTAAATCTCTGCTTCGCAAAGGAAAGACGGCAGTTGGGCAGAGAGAAATATGGAAATCGCGAGGAATCGTGGATACAGGGGATAGCACAAGTTGCTAGTTTTACGCTTTTTTGAGCCAAGGTGGGAGGTCCGATTCTTTCCAAAGCCCGGCTGTGAAGGATTCGGGGGAGTCTCGGACGACTCCCCTCTGTCTGACCCACTCCCACGCCGGATAAGTTACTTTATCATACCTTAGAAAAAACAGGAGACGCGGGTGGAGGGTTGACACTAAACCCTCCCTCCAACGTCACCATACTCACCCATACTGCAGAGTAGGATAACAAAAGTGTTCAATTGGAATTTCTTATGAGCTTTTGCGATAATAATTTGGGGCTCGGGAGAAAAATGCAAGCTCACGTTCCCCCAGCTGGTGGCAATTTGGAGTTCACTTTCGTGAGTATGATCTGCATCATCATCGCGGGCGATGAACGGTTAGGGGGAATACGGGAAGAACAACACAAACTATGATAGAGGTGCTGATTCGTGCTCTACCGGTAGGTCCTGTATGTCGCCAAGATACGCTGCCCTTAAGAAGTATTTCTCCCAACACTTTGATTTTCCGCAATCATATTCTACATCCACACCAAGGTCTTACAAACCGTGCACATGTCTTCAAGTTTCCGTCGTAAGTTTACCCTTTTATCTAATCCCCATTTGATAACCCGGCAACCAATGTGTTTCGTCAAGAACCGTGCCCACGATTTCTACGCAGCTGCTGCCACTTTTGAACGGGGATCTAAGGCGACGATCGAGAGCGAAACGGCGAACGGTGAAACGAAACGGAACGCCAAGCGTTTACACACGAAAACGATCGCAACTCAGGAACGTGGAAACTTTTCTCTTCAGCTACTACAACAACATCAACTAACGGTAAAAACAGGTATAGGTATAACAACAACAATCAGGCCCTCCTATATTTTCCAGGTATGTCTCCCATTCACTTGCAAACTCCAAAGCTAACAAAGGAAAGACAAACTCCCACTGCCCATGGTCTCCGGGTATCCAACTTTCCGGCTTTCCATGCATTCTTTCCCTACTGCTTTTGCCCCTTTCCATACATTCTTTCCAACGGATGCATTGATCCAAAACCTCTGCGCATTCCTGCATCTGAAATGCTTTCCCGAAAGCCAAAAACACGCCCAAAGGCAAAACATGCTCAAAGCCAAAACGCGTCCCCAGAGACGATCCGAACAACAAACTATCCTGACAGAGCATGCCGAGCAGCACCCCGCGATTTCCGACAGCCACTGACTTGTGGTGGTTTGCTGTTTGCCATAGATCTTCTAGTTAGATCCGATGTTTGGGACATTAACTGGAAACTGGAAGATACCAAGACCGAACTCAATAGGAGGCATGACAACACGGACAAGGAAATTCGGAACATGCGAGCCGACTTCACGAAGGAAATTAAATTATCCAAAAACTATCATCGAATGCTACTCTGTTCATGGTAGATGACCTAAAGAAACGTACTTGTAAGGTCGCGGCGGAAAGGTTGGACAAGTTTGAGGCATGTCTTAGAACTTGTGGCAAAGATTTCTTTCAAGGTAAGGAGATGCATTATCGTCTGTTCCAATTGGTCATACTAATTTAAGTAGCATGGACTCGTGAGGGAAGTTATTGGAATAAATCACAATATGAGATTCTTATGTTACATCTTTTGACCGACTCAGGTGACTATGGTAAACAGAGAGTAAAAGCAGGGTACGGTAGTGGCCGAAGCACACAGTACAGTACTTGACAACTTATTGATACCTTCACCTCAGGCACGTTTCCGCATCACATCAACACGGCTGAATAGATTAAACTCCATTCTTCAGCTTTGGGGCCTCTCATGATCCCACCCATCATGTCCTCCGCCTTCAGCCGGCGATTGACCATAAAACGAGGCCCTTCGGCCCCCTTCCTACTAACGAGCACCGTCCGACAAAAATGCTGAAGTAGAAGCCGGTCGGCCAGCTGAACTAAATTATCAAAAAAGATCTATGTTGAGTTTAGTCGGGCCACGGCTCTTGATGTGATGTATACCGGTGGGGATGGGGGTTTGGATACCAGAAGTGCCCGAGGGGAATGCTTGTGGACGCACAATGTTTGGCGTTAATATTTAGCTAACAGATTCGCACCTGGCAACATCAAGGAAGTTCCCCTTCATCCAACTCATCCGTCAACTCGGCTGCTTGTCCATCCACTTTTCCCACCACTCAAAAATCTGGTCAGGGTGGTTGCCNCTGGCAACATCAAGGAAGTTCCCCTTCATCCAACTCATCCGTCAACTCGGCTGCTTGTCCATCCACTTTTCCCACCACTCAAAAATCTGGTCAGGGGGGTAGACGATCCTGTACGGTAGTTGTTCTGGAGAATTATTAGCCTGAAGACTTGAAAGGGAAGGCTGACCGTGGTGGGAAACGAAAATGAGACCTTGGGTGGAGGGGGTTCCGAGTAGAGTTGTATTGGTGTGCGTTGACTCAAGCTAAGAAATATATGCTTATATGTACAGTACAGTACATCCTTTCATAGCCCCAGCTCCTCAAGCCATATTCTATCCATCCATTTGGACATTTACCCTATCTGTATATTTTATCCTCCGTTGTAGACCACATCGGTCCAACATCTACTTTGCTTGGAACCATAACAATTCCCATGTCACATCGGCTATCAGTCAGAGTAGACCTGCAAGAGCGTGCGTTTACAACAATTTCCAAATCACAGGGCTCAAAAAACAAACTATGAATAAATCTCGTGGGCAATATCCCATTCTATAGATAGTTGATAAGTCTTTAGAACTCACTGGCAGGCGGAACGGTAATCAAGGGACTGAGTTAGAGTCATACGGGCACCCCTCGTAAGCAAGGGGATGTGTGCGAGTGGCTCCGGAGGCAATACAACCACTAAAATGATCTAGTCGCGCTGCCCCTGCGGTTATGAGGCATACAAGATATCATTCACGCATGCACAGCATGGAGGAGTAATATAAGACGGGATCTGGACGGCAACGAAATCGTACGAGGTAGTAGGACTCCATGACGGTAAAGAAACCTATTTGGGGTGAGCAGCGGCCAATGACGGAAGCACAGAGGAAGCGTTCCATTAGTGGCGAGGTAGTACTTGGCCCGTTATGGCGGTTTCCCAGGCCTCGATTGCTGTTCGCTATCGCCGGTAGATCAAAAGTGTCACAGGAGGAACAGAAAAATCTCCAACTCGGAATAGAGATTGGCGTAGGTAATACCTTCTGTTGTCCACAGGCGCTCAAGTATGGTACGGGCCATCCTCTGGGGGGTTTTCACCGGTAACAATAGCAGGAATGGGATGAGACTGACTGATATTCCCGAATTACCAGGGCTCGCTGTACAGTATTTGTGGATAGCAAGAATCGTTTGAAAACATGGCTGTTGTTACATGGCTACCCGAGTAGTGAAAAAAAAAAAAAACCTCCGTCTCATTTTCAGATACTTGTACATAATGGTGCTAGGACAAAAGAATCAACCGGAATTCATCTGCGAACAACGGTTCGTTCTGTCTTTTTCATCCGTTATTATTATATCCATCCACAACAACCCTCAGACAAAGAAGCTGAAAGAAGTTAACTTCCTGCATGCACAGATCCTCTTCTCTAGACTACCGTATGCACCCGTAGTTTCAGGTTGCACAACCAAGTCAATATTGCAACCCTCTTGGAGGAAAGTCCAGTACCTATTCGTTCTGACTGTTCTGTCGTATTAGTTAAGGCTCCAGATTCCGCCAAATTCAATACCTGTAACTCCGGTCATCCTCCATATCGGCACCCCTGATAGAGTTTCCAAGCAGTTGGTTTAGGTTAACCTGCAACATAATCCTTGACTTTTACGGGGCATTTACCATAATACCTGCTCGCTAACATACATAATTAACCTGGGTTAAGCAAATATCATGGAAGCTCTTGAAATTCACTATTAGGTTACTAGTAGAAATTGGGACATCTCTCCACGATGGGTTTATTTTGATAGCTGAATAGAATTTCTGAACACCGGTTCATGAGATCATAGTACCGTATTTACTCGTTATATCCACTGCCTTCAGTAGTGCTTATATATCCGGACCCCCGGTCATGGTTCCTGAGAAGATTTAGACTGACAGGTTAGTAGAATTGTGAATAGATGTTAACGAGATCCAACACATCCTGTGAGCTGATACTATACCATCTCGGGAAGAGGCTAATTCCTCCCAGGAGCTTTTGTCCCAGAACCTATCGATAAGAGGTTGGCCTGATACAGTGCATTTAACGAGTAAATACTATATGGTTTTAGGAAAGCACTGATCCCACTAAAAGGTTTTCGCTTATAGATCTAAATATGAGAGGCCCACAGGAGATATCAAGAAACAAGGGATCTTATGGGTCAATAAGGATTACTCGTGGGTAACTGGGGCCACACCAACCCCAGATTGTCCACTCATTGTTGTCACGCAATGTGAGGTGCATACTCCTGGCGAGAATCATAGCCTGGATATTATACTGCTAGAGTAGTGACAAGCTGAGATATCAAAGGGAGAAGATAATTTATTAACAGTCTGGGGCTGCGGGTTGGTTTGCATTGTCTTTGCTACTAGGAAGCATGCCTCTTAAATTTCTGTCTTTTCGAGAGGGGATAAATGATAGAATGTGGAGAAAGGCACGGGAGAATGAGGGAGCAAAATGCGATAACAATAGGTTCAAAAGCACAGTCAGGCGTAGGGGTGTGGGTGTATGAGAAACCGTCGTCTGTCCTCTAACTAATGACTGAACAGAAGAGATACATCTCTGAACACATAACAACACCCGAAACCAAAAGAAACACCACGAACACTAAATAACAACATCATCCTGACAAATCCCGATCCTCCGTACTCCACAACAATCCAGAACCTTGATAAACCCCTAGCAAAGAACCATATGCCCAATGGCATAGGCGTGAAAGAAAAAAAAAGCAATATTCGTGCCCGATACCTCCTAGCCACGGATAACAACCCCAAGAGGAGAGCTTAAAACCTATGCCCTACAAGCATATACCACCTATCCGCAAATGTCCTAACCTCATGCCCGATAGGCACTCCAACAATAAATTTCGTGGTCAAAGTCACTTTTTGGGTTGCTTTTGGTTGAATAGTCCTCAGGTGTCCAGGTTTTTAGTCTCATCGGGTAATACCAGTAGAGCGGGGGGAGCGACACGGCTGTAGGATTTCAATATCTAGGTGGCTCTGCCGGCACTGTACCCCATATAAGAATTACACCCCCTACACTACGTTGTTACTCAAAGCTAATAACTTTGCTTACTCGGCTTTAGAGATTCTCCGCTTCGCTCCACTACACGACTTCCCGCAGATCGCCAAGCAGAAACTGGCATCTGTAGAAGCACATGACTCTGTTCCCGAGTTGGGCCGTCCCATGTGTAAATTCATGTCCTTTGTCGGCTTATCAACACCCTCGGATTAATGACCGAGTTTCCACGAGGGTTTGCTTGTTCGAGAGTTGTTAACGAGAGCTCTCCCGGGTTCAATTGGGAGTAAACACGTGATAACTGATCACTATACAATAATTTTCTACGATATATTTCTGGTAGCTTTGGCCGATCTGCCCTTCATCAATCAGCCATTCTGTATGCCCAGTCAGATTTAGCCTGTAGGTTTCTAATAGGTTCTTGAGAATACCGTACTGTGGAGGCAAAAACCTGGTTTGTGGGTTTTGATGTCAAAGTAGATAGGGTTTGGACTGTTGACTGTTTTGTGGGAGAAGTTTTTTTGTGGGAGGAAAATTATTTCTTTTGTCTGTACTTAGGAGATTTTTCTCATTCTGGAGACAGACGAGCAAACAGACAACGGCAGACGAACTGCAATCAACCTCCGATAAAACGATATCGACTTCTTTTGAGTGACCGAAGTTTGATTTACTTGTGGATAGCCAAAGGACCGTGCTTCCACCACTTTGATCGGATTTGTTTGTTTCCCTTTCTACTTGCGAACCTTTTTCCTTTCCGACCCTTTTTCCGCAAGGCGGATTTTCGTTCTTTCAGTACCCTATCCGGTAAAAAGCCAGCTCTGGTCAATAGTCTAGCATGTGTCCTGATCAATATAATATAATATTATGATGGTCCCCCTGGTACCCTTCCAATCAACATCTGCTCCCCCATCCCCGGACATGCCCAACAAGCATATGACTCCCTCCCTGAATGACCTCCTCGTATTCCTGCGGGGTAGTCAAAATCTCCCGTACCCTTCCAATTTTAAAAAAAAAACTCACAGGGACTTCTTGCTGTCCTATTGAGGTCATTTTTCCTAGCTGCTCAATTCATGACTAATCACTCGGAATGTCTTATGAAAACTTCTCCAGTTCCAAGGACTCTAGGTTGGTGATTACGATCCAACACCTATGTCTCTAGACTAAGAGCCCACTTCACGGATAATAGAATATGGATAGATCGTAGCTGAAGCAATTGTAGCAGATAGACGGAAGAAGAGTTATTTGCAGATATATATTCAGGTACCAAGGTCGAGGCTGACAGAAAGGATTATGGCTATCTGTTTATAGACATATGGCCTAACCTATTTGAGCCCGCTAGCTACACGCTGACTTGCCGGCACCTTCACTAATGAGTTATTAAACCAATATACAAGAAGTATTGAGCAAGAGACAGGGAAGAGCAGCTGCGGCAGCCAAGGATGGCGACATGATTAAGGCTACAGTAAAGGCTTTGGCGAAGGGTGGGAAGCGTGAAAAATCTATGTATAAACACTGAAAGTTCTTTGGTTCGGTTTGTGGTCGGTCTACCAATATGAGCCCTGAGGAAGTTGAAGAAATTGATCTGATCGCACCAATACGGCAGTTCACCTCGCATTAATGAATACGAGACGCACCTCTATACCCATGCACTAGATGTGCCCAGGGAAACCACAATGGCCGGATGATCCCCGGGATACCTCTAATCGTCACGTCAAGATCCGCCGGGCTATCTGCGGTAGCAGGTGTAATTCTCAAGAGCTAGGTAGGCCCTGAAGTGACCCCTCTCGCCAGTTTTCCTAGCCCATTGGAAGAGGAGCCATCGACACGGCCCTGTTGACCCAATGCAAAGACAAAGGTATAAATACTGGCCATACCCTCCCAAAACCTTCTCTCACCATCGGTTACTCCTCACTGCCCCGATCTGACCAAAAGCATCCCAGAGTCCCAGCAGACCAATACTCGAAGCAGGTATTCCCCCCCCCCCACCGTCACTTAGACAACAGAAGCTAACGCGATCACTGCCAGCACAAACTCTGCAATCAAATCACCAGTAAGCTTCCCCTCTTCTAGTGCCCCCTGCTGCATCAAACTAGCGCTAACTAAAACCCCACAGTGCTTCTCAAGCCTATTTCCGTTCTCGCCCTTTTCCTAACCCTTACTCACGCCGTGGCAATCGCGAATCCATTCACCGCACTCGACACTAGCGATCTCGAAAAACGCGATTGCAATCACGGCAGCTGCAAGTGCGATCCCTCGTATAGCCCCGGGCTCTACTGCGGATACTGCATGGCGGTGAAATCATGCAAGTCGGGCTCCTGCCTGAACAGCGTGTACCAGTGCGGCAGCGGTGGGAAATGCTGCAGTTACGGATTTAGAACTAGCTGCAAGAATTCTGATGGTCCTGGTTGTTAAAATATGGCCTTTTCTACCTCAAAGAGTTGGATGATACCTAGGGGGGATAGGTGGTAGTGATTGTCCTTCATTACATGTTTTTATTTTTCACTCTTTAGGAGGGGGAGGCTTCCATGCCCTTTCTTTCCCCTGACTTTCTCTCGATACTTTCCACAGTTCCGGAGGATTGCCTTATGCAGAACTCGGGGTTCTTGAGAAGTATACGGTGCTCTGAGTTGGTTTCTTAGTCATACTCTCTCACTCGAAATGGTTTATGTTCTTTTTGTTGGGAAAAACGAAGAAAAGTTCTCGGAAGTGAATAAATGATGTTTGGAACGGAAAGTTCGCAAGAAGAGCGCAGTTGGGCGAGAGATCGAAGAGCGCCCCAATATCCCATTGCTCTTTTCTTTGAGATACTGGGTAGCCATCTACCTTTTTATACATGTACTTCTGATCTCATAAATATCCTTCCATTCCAAACCGATACATTTGGCCCGATCTACTATGACCATCTCACTCTATTCCGTTCGGTACACTTTCCCGCTTTCGGTCTGTCCTGTTCGTTCCACATCCCTTTCTTCCCTATCAGGAAGCTATAAGATCACGCCTTACAGCATACTTACAACACTTTTGGATAGTATAAATAGAATGAGTCCGAGTCTAAACCGATCGACACTCAGCACAGCATTGGGCTGGTACCGGAATATAAGCGATGCCACGGGTCTGAGCCACAATCCAGAAACAGCTATACCATTCAATGACGCTACAACCGCCAGTACCAGGTTCCCGCCGATCTCGCCACGCTCAGCGATATTCATTGAAATGTAAGGAAATCCTACACCAAACGCGCCCCCACCATTGCAGGGGACAGATCCGCCCATTCCCACGCAACTCTCTCGCTTAGGCTCTACTCTACTCGAGGGGGCGCTGGACTCGTAGTGTTGAAGCGGTTTTAAAAAGAACTTGCACACCACCCGGATCTGTGCAAAAGTGATAAATTTTGTGATATGTGATAGCAGTCCCCATTAAAAACGCTTCGACATCACAAGCGCCCCCATGCCAATCCACATTGGTCAGCAGCTCCTGCGAGAAAAACTTGTAAGTAACCTGGCCAGCTCACAGATATCGGAAACTGGAATCCGTCGATAAGGTTACGCTCTAACTCCGTTCAAGTAGGCCCCGAGCTGATGCAGGGTCTAAAAGACTGCACACCACGAACATATTTTAGCAATCCCAAGCGCCCCGGGAACCAGGAAAACATCAGCTTGTCCAAGGAAAGAAGTGCTCGAAAATGGGGTTAGAGGTATATATGGTTAAAGATGAATTCAAAAGATTTGTGAGTATCATACATAATCTAAGCGCCAATGCAACATATACGGCGCTTTTTTGCGGGTGTAATCGTAAGTGGGGGTAGGACGAAATGGGGCATTAGACAAACAGGGGGTATTGGGGAGGTGAAAAAGTAAATTGGCGCTTCTAATATGTCGTGCGTGCCGAACGGGCACTAAATCTTATAGCTAGTTATGTTCAAGACAGGGCCTCAACTGCTGTATAAAGCTGTGGTATTAGTTTACGACAGCAAATCCCGTATTACGCATACCCCAATCCTATCCAACGTCCCCTCAATTTTACAATCTCTCTGGTCCGGAACCGACTCAACAATCATCGCCCGGGGATGGGAGAAGCAGGCAGAAGGGGAAAGCCCCCCTTGGCCGGGTGTATTTAAAAGGTGACCGGATATAAAAATGATAAGAACTGGTGTCCCAGCTGCGCCGACAAGGGGGACCAACTTCGCTTTAACATGATCGACTCCCCAACCATCCCTCCCTGCGCGCATAGATTAGGGTCAACGGAGGGGTTGCTGGAAAGTCTAGCATCATAACTCCGGTACGAGCGATACTTTGCAAGGAGTAGAGGCCGGATTAGCTTTTCCGAGCGATACTAGGAGTAGTTCTTGGAGGGGGCAGGGTTAGGGTTATGAAATTTAATCATTCTCGCATTGATCTTGTGGGAGAACGGGTAAGTCATCTTGTAGAGGGCATCTATAGCTACAAAGTTCATTGAGCCCGATGATCAGCCAGATTTTTGGACTCTATTTGACTCAAAACGCTAGGCACTGCATCGGGGGATCGTCCCCACCCTAAGCAAAATACACAGACCGCCCATAGCGAGGTTTTGTGAAATACGGTGAAAATAATGATCAGAAGAGAATTTAAAGAATTTTCGATGGAGGGTCACAAAGAGAGATAAGTTGGTAAGGAATCCCACGGAGCATGAGTATAGAATCCGCCCTACCTCTCCGCCTTCCCCCCTCCTAGCTAATCAGCGGCAATCCACTATCGTTATCATTCGCCGTTAGTTAACTTGGGAAAATACCACTGAAATCAAGGGTTAAGTGTTAGCACGCTATTAACCTGCATCCCAATCTCTGCGGATCCCAAGCTCTCATCCAAAGGGCTTTGTTCCGCCATCCCTCCGAATGCACTTCCTCTGCTTTTCTAAAACCACCCGCAAGAGTAGCCTTCGCCGGGGGTGTTCCCGACTAATCGATAGCCGGATATATACATCATGGATGGAACTCGTGAGCAATGAGTGGAGAGATAAGTAGCGATTCGGGTGGAGAAGATGGCTGTCGTTCTTTGTGTTACATGCCACTCATGCCGGATGGTACTGTAGAATGTGAGAGGGTCTGGCTATGGATCGTTCGGGCGACATCCTGAAGATGCTTGAGAGGAAGTCGATGAGTGCGTGGGTGGGTGCATAGGGTAAAGTTGCTTGATGCCTGCAGTTGTTGGTCTTGTGGTGTTCTTTGGGCGCACGGGACTAGTTGCTAATAGTGGTAAATTAATTCGTATTGTTATGATGGAATACTTCTACTGAGAGACTAGGAACACGATATCAATCCACAAGGAACGTGTAAAGGCCCGGTGCTGTGTTTTTGCGTCGTAGGCCAAGCATGCGCACAGAGATTGTGCTGTCCTGTACTGTACGAGTACTGTACCGAGTCCTGAAACAATCGAGCGATCTAGCAGACGGGAAAAAAGAAAGAAGTTGTTGCACAGGTGGCATGAACGACCCAACAGCATACAGATTAGCATTCGACGTGGACTGGCGCCTGTCTTCCAACGCAATCCTTACTCGAGTAGACTCCTGTACCGGTGCATAGTGATAGGTGGCGAAACCGGTTTCCAAGGCAACTCTATCCGCAGCATCTCAGCAAAATTGAGTTCCGCGGATTGAATGCTGCAAACATAAACCCCCAAAGAGACAGTATGATATCCGATCCTTTCCCTGCCAAGAGTAATTTTGCCAACCCACCCAATTGACCCGGAAGCGAAAGAGAGTGAGAAGGACCATGATGAGTAGTGATATATCAGTATTGGAGCCCAATAATATTCCGAGGAATAAGTCCGGCCTATTACTGGGATACAGCAATGCTTAAGTCTCTAATCATTTCTTCCAAATGCTAAGTTACGTGTCATTTGGCCCCTGCTTGTTCGCATTTCGCGCGATACAAGAGACGAGTACGCCGTTTGCGTACTTGACCGGAAAAAACAATCAACGAAGTTAAAGGAAACACTTCCTGGGGTATGTACAGTACATACTCACTAGAGAATGACATAACGCCTCGTCAATCCCTATAAGTTTCTTCATTGATTGCTTCGGGCATCCGCCCCAGCGGAATGCGGGTTTAACAAAAGAACAATTTGGTGCACATTCGACAACTCTCCCGGAAGCTTGAGCGAGTCCACGAAAACCACCACCCCGCGTAGCTTCCGTAACACGACAGTCTAGTGGGCTTCGGAGTTGAATCTCTGGAGCCGGTGGGCCTNTGGAAAGTCTAGCATCATAACTCCGGTACGAGCGATACTTTGCAAGGAGTAGAGGCCGGATTAGCTTTTCCGAGCGATACTAGGAGTAGTTCTTGGGGGGGGCAGGGTTAGGGTTATGAAATTTAATCATTCTCGCATTGATCTTGTGGGAGAACGGGTAAGTCATCTTGTAGAGGGCATCTATAGCTACAAAGTTCATTGAGCCCGATGATCAGCCAGATTTTTGGACTCTATTTGACTCAAAACGCTAGGCACTGCATCGGGGGATCGTCCCCACCCTAAGCAAAATACACAGACCGCCCATAGCGAGGTTTTGTGAAATACGGTGAAAATAATGATCAGAAGAGAATTTAAAGAATTTTCGATGGAGGGTCACAAAGAGAGATAAGTTGGTAAGGAATCCCACGGAGCATGAGTATAGAATCCGCCCTACCTCTCCGCCTTCCCCCCTCCTAGCTAATCAGCGGCAATCCACTATCGTTATCATTCGCCGTTAGTTAACTTGGGAAAATACCACTGAAATCAAGGGTTAAGTGTTAGCACGCTATTAACCTGCATCCCAATCTCTGCGGATCCCAAGCTCTCATCCAAAGGGCTTTGTTCCGCCATCCCTCCGAATGCACTTCCTCTGCTTTTCTAAAACCACCCGCAAGAGTAGCCTTCGCCGGGGGTGTTCCCGACTAATCGATAGCCGGATATATACATCATGGATGGAACTCGTGAGCAATGAGTGGAGAGATAAGTAGCGATTCGGGTGGAGAAGATGGCTGTCGTTCTTTGTGTTACATGCCACTCATGCCGGATGGTACTGTAGAATGTGAGAGGGTCTGGCTATGGATCGTTCGGGCGACATCCTGAAGATGCTTGAGAGGAAGTCGATGAGTGCGTGGGTGGGTGCATAGGGTAAAGTTGCTTGATGCCTGCAGTTGTTGGTCTTGTGGTGTTCTTTGGGCGCACGGGACTAGTTGCTAATAGTGGTAAATTAATTCGTATTGTTATGATGGAATACTTCTACTGAGAGACTAGGAACACGATATCAATCCACAAGGAACGTGTAAAGGCCCGGTGCTGTGTTTTTGCGTCGTAGGCCAAGCATGCGCACAGAGATTGTGCTGTCCTGTACTGTACGAGTACTGTACCGAGTCCTGAAACAATCGAGCGATCTAGCAGACGGGAAAAAAGAAAGAAGTTGTTGCACAGGTGGCATGAACGACCCAACAGCATACAGATTAGCATTCGACGTGGACTGGCGCCTGTCTTCCAACGCAATCCTTACTCGAGTAGACTCCTGTACCGGTGCATAGTGATAGGTGGCGAAACCGGTTTCCAAGGCAACTCTATCCGCAGCATCTCAGCAAAATTGAGTTCCGCGGATTGAATGCTGCAAACATAAACCCCCAAAGAGACAGTATGATATCCGATCCTTTCCCTGCCAAGAGTAATTTTGCCAACCCACCCAATTGACCCGGAAGCGAAAGAGAGTGAGAAGGACCATGATGAGTAGTGATATATCAGTATTGGAGCCCAATAATATTCCGAGGAATAAGTCCGGCCTATTACTGGGATACAGCAATGCTTAAGTCTCTAATCATTTCTTCCAAATGCTAAGTTACGTGTCATTTGGCCCCTGCTTGTTCGCATTTCGCGCGATACAAGAGACGAGTACGCCGTTTGCGTACTTGACCGGAAAAAACAATCAACGAAGTTAAAGGAAACACTTCCTGGGGTATGTACAGTACATACTCACTAGAGAATGACATAACGCCTCGTCAATCCCTATAAGTTTCTTCATTGATTGCTTCGGGCATCCGCCCCAGCGGAATGCGGGTTTAACAAAAGAACAATTTGGTGCACATTCGACAACTCTCCCGGAAGCTTGAGCGAGTCCACGAAAACCACCACCCCGCGTAGCTTCCGTAACACGACAGTCTAGTGGGCTTCGGAGTTGAATCTCTGGAGCCGGTGGGCCTTGCACTTTTCAACCCGGTCATACGAGTGAATGAAAAAAAAAGAAAGCCGATCCGAACCTGTCCCGGAAACTGAGTAAATGACGCGTGGCCAGAAAACCCCAGCCCTGAAGGAAGGTACTGTGCCAGCCGATGGGGGAAGCTGCCAAATATCCTATAAACGTGCCTGGCACGAATGCTTACTTTGTGATCGGGTGTGGAAAGCTTGACTTGACTGCCAAAGGTATCCGAGCGACGGAATGGCCCTCTTCGGCAAAGGGATACCGGTAGGGACACCACCGCAATAATATCCTTTTTGACCAAGTGGATCTCTTTGCTACTACTAGGAAAGAATAAATATACGCTATAACGCCAAGAAATTATCGCTCTAAGCTGCACTTGTGCTGACCAGCAATCTAGCCCATTGAGGATTCCCGGCTGGGGGATCCTAGGTGGGGGGCCCATACAGTAACTTGTCCACTCCTTTATTAGTACAGTCTCACCCCCGCTATCACGGCTGCCAAGACCGGAGAAATCCTTTCCGCATCATGCTCGAGTACGGTGAGTGAGCCGGGACAACGGGTCAGGTTTTGGTACAAAGAGAGTTCAAATTTTAGATAGTGCGGCGAGACGCCCTGATCGCCGGGATCCCAGAGAGCGGGGTGCGGTTGTCCATTATGATTGCTACGAGCTCGCCAGCGCCTCGCAAGTTTTTCCGGTTCTGGCTAAGGTTAATACCGATATCGTGGACATAGGTTGTGGAAGGCTTTTTGACACATGCACTGCAAGGGTTAGGATACCTCTCCCCTCGGAAGGGTAGGGGATGCTAAGCGAAAAAAAAAAAAAACAAGGTGAGGGGAATCAGAACTTCATTCTTTCCGAACAAACATGAAACAATTTTCCAAGTTACGGTATCTGGTCGCTCCGGCGACCGCTTGTAGCCTATGATACCCTCATTTTACCCATACACATGGACAAGAGGCAATTTGCTATTGGCCATGAGATGAACGCGACACCTGGAGTGTAGGCACTGCGGTAGCGCGTTTTGGTAATCTACCGGCTTGTATCCCCAATCTGACGTTGATTCATGGTTGCTGGCAATGAACGTCTGGGCCGCCCTGCTTATGCCTCGCTGGTACAAGAGCTCCACAGAAAGACATTGTTTATTCTGTCATTTAAGCACCACCTTTGTCTTTTAATTTCAGCCCCCCGGAAAAAAGCCTTTCGTCAAACGGAGCCCACGCGACCCTTAAGCTTGTTTCAACCAGACGAGGTGTATGCTAGCTTCGAACGGAGGGTGGAGACAGCCAGCGTGCTCCCTGGCCAGAAGGCTTACTGGGCATTGAATTCTCCACATGGTATCATGGGATAAGCCCCTAACGCAATCCCATGTGCCTTCCCTGTGCCAGCATCCAACCTCGCTACAGTTCAAGCGATGGCGTATTGACGAGTAGTGAAAAGGTGGAATTCGCCCTGGAAAGAAAACCACAAATAATAGGCAACCTTCACTTACTTGCACTCAAATAGGCAATCGATGCCTACGCACACAAAGGCCTCTAGAAAGGGTCGGACAAATCCAAGAGATGAAAGGAAAGCGAGAAAAGAAAGAAGAACCGATTGATGTCAGAGGCGTAATTGTTGTACACGAACTTCCCCGTCACCCACAGCACCCTGAGGTCGAGTTCGTCGTCTTCATTCTGATGGTATAACCCCATCGTAGTATGTGACCTTGGGGCATACTGGAGTTGAGCAGTCGACAAGTTGAGTGTGACTTGCTTTTCCAATATTTGTCTGATGGCTAGCCCTGGCAGGACCAGCCATCACAAGTTGTATATAGCCTCTACATAGTTNATTTGTCTGATGGCTAGCCCTGGCAGGACCAGCCATCACAAGTTGTATATAGCCTCTACATAGTTTTCTTTTCTTGTTGAGTAGAACACAACCTCAGTTATAATTCATCAATTCTATCACTCCTTTCTCCTCCGGTATTTCTACACTTCCCCCTCTGGTGATCCCTTTGTTATTATTTCTTCTCCGGTGGTACCTTTCCTTGCTTGCAGTGCTCCTTCCTACAGATTGTTGCTATTACATTCTATGTTTTCTCTTCGTCTCCTGCCCAGAAAGGAAGAGGAGGAATGCCCCCCCTCCAATAACTTTCTGACTTACGAGCACCCCTATGGCCAATTACCGTAAAATTCTAACTGATCAAAACATCTAACAAACCCTACAATCCACAACTCAGGGCATATCGTACACAAAACAAAACAGCCACATTTTCATCCCCACAGTATCATACCTTGCCGTACGTCAGTCAACATACAAGGAACAAAGATACGGTAAAAACTTGGCATACTTACTGGCTGCAACTCTGCCAGCGGCAGTCTACCTGCCATCTCCTACCACCCTCAGAGTGGGGAGTCCTTGCTTTCGCAGCATTGCCAGGAAGAGGACAAGCTCAGCTGCAGTGGGATCGACTTCCCGAAGACAGCGCGCTGCGCTTAGAGCTCTAAAGAAGACGGTTAAACGGCCCTTGAACTATGATCTACAGATAAGAGAGAATAAAGCCCCCTAGTGACGCAATGCCGCTAGGAGCGATACGCATCAACTAACCAAGACCAAAACCCAGTTACCGAGTGATATAGTATGAAGTGATCTAGTGGATATGCAAAGGTAAGGGCTATAAGTTATCGGCGAATCACCCACCCCACGGCTGCAATTGTGGCAGAACGGGTAACGATATTTTCTGAATTTATATATGGGAAGGGAAAACACCTACAGCTGCAAGGTCCACCAAGCTTGGAAGAAGCTTAAGCTGTATTTGGCTCAAAAATGCTGGGGACTATACTAAGGTATCAGCCCACTAACAAGATACACAAATTGTGACTCACAAGGTTGTGTGAGACCCAGAGGAAAAATGTTGAAAATTCACTAGTTGTGCTGCTCACCACCATTGGAAACCGATATCAAACCATACTAGCACGTTATGACACCTATCAATGGATAGATCATACAGGACCCGATCATACCACGTCACACCATCAGTCTTCCCAAACAGCTATCAACTCCTGTGTTACACTTTCCACAAGTCTGAGACAGCAAGCAACCAAGACGTCGCACTACAGGCTAGTCCCAGACATCTACGAACTCCTCCTACATTGCGCCGTCACAGGATACCAAACAGTAGGCAGTTTCCAAACCACCTACCACACACCACTTCGTTAGGTTAGAATAAACAAGCAGGCTCTTGTTTACTTGTCTGAAGGGGGAACACAGAAAGGGAGAAAGCAGGGAAGTGAGCGCATAAAAGAAGGAATATCCTTGCTGCAATTTTAATGTATTAAGAACCATCAATTTTCGTCTGTCTGTCCTCACCGTCTCGTTTACTGTTTACTGTTGTTAGTGATCTCGGTTCTTTCATTCTTTTCTTTTCCCTTTTTTTTTTTTTTTTTGATAGGTTCTCTCTTACTCTCTTTTTACTTCAACTATATACAATCTATCACTATCTATCTGCATCCGCATCCGAACTCTGAATCTGCATCCAAACTCTGAATCCGCATCCGAACTCTGGTTCCGCTGCATCCGAACCTTGTTTTTTTTTTAAAAAAAAAGGGGTGGAAAGGAAAGGATGGAATGAATTATCGGTAGAAGGTCGCAGGGAGAGATAAATTGTTAAGTAATTTCAAGAAAACATGAGCACTATGTTGACGCAATTTTCCTCCTTCTAGCCAAGTGGGGCGGCATCGCCACAGTACATCCCTAATTAGCGTCGATGTCGTTGGCATAAGCCAACAAATTTGAACGTACTTCTAACCAGCATCCCAGAATTTGAGGATAACAAACCCTCATCTAAACCGGCTTCGATCCCCCATCCTCGGGAATGCCTGCGCCGTGAATGTGGCTAATGGATCTGTGGTTGGATATTTGTATAAATGACCGGATGAGTACCAAAGGCGTGGTAGGGGATGATTACCCCTCTTTGTCTTACCATACTTCCGGTTTCAGTGAGCACTGTAAAATGTGAGAGAGTCTGTCTAGGAACTATACTGGCAGCCCACGAATGATGGTAGAGCGAAAGCAGATGGATGGGTAGATGGGCATATAGTGTAATGCTAGTATATACCTGAGGGATTGCTAGTCCTGTGATGTACTTTGGGCATGTAGAACTTGTTGCTGTTAATGACATCTGGGTTGTTACGAACTCCTACTAGTACACTAGAAAGATAATGCAAAAAGAGTTACAATATATAATGAAAACGGAAAAGAATGAGATGAGAAAGTATGCCAGATCCAGCTGACATTATAAACATCCATCACCGCGAAGGGCGGTGGATGGCATGAAATAATTCACTAGACTCCCCCGCATTAGTAGTAGCATTAATATAATATTATTATTAAAAATATGAGAAATATGGGAGCAAACAGTAGGATTAAGGGAAGTATATATATATATAAATCGCATCCGGGAACCAGGAGCGGGGGGAGGGATGGATAGGGCTGAGGGTGGGGCAAATTGATTTCGCACGGAACGTTGGAGAGGAAAAGGCGGTTTCTGAGGAGGCACAGACCAGGAGGAACAAGGGATGGTAGCGTAGAGTAGGAGATCATCTGCTATCAGGGTAATAACATCCTGCTGTAGCGTTAGCAGATTTGTTACTTCTGGTTCTGCAAGATTCTCACGACGGACAGAGGTTTCGATTCCACAGATTGCTCATTGGCTAATCATGGCGGCTCCTAGATTCTAGCAATAGTTGCACTATACTAAGAGACCTGTACTGCGTAGCATAGATTAGGGGTGTTCAGCCATCACTATCAGGCAAATTGGGACCGAGATCCACGCGTTGGAGGAGAAGCTTAACAACACCCTCATGTCCGCTCGAGATAGCAAGCGATAGGGGTGTTCTGCCATCACCATCCCATGAATTGGGATCGACATCTCCGCGCCCTAGAAGTAACTTCACCACACCTTCATGTCCCCTGGAAACAGCGTGTGATAGGGGTGTTAGGCCATTGATATCCCGTAAGTCGGGATTGACGTCCCCATGGTCCAGAAGCCGCTTCACGGGGCCTATATGTCCTCTCTGGGAGGCAAATGATAGGGGCGTTCGACCATTGTGATCCCACCAATTGGGGTCGACATCACGGCGGTCCAGAAGCAGTTCCACTATTCTCGCCACCCCCTCCCCTGCTGCATATGATAGAGGTGTTTGCCCAGTGATATCCGGTGAATCGGGATTGACATTCCCGCGGTCCAGAAAGAGTTTTACCAAACGTCCAGCTCCCCGCCAGGAAGAGGCAGCAATGATAGAGGTGTTCGCCCAGTGATATCCGGTGAATCGGGATTGACATCCCCGCGGTCCAGAAAGAGTTTTACNGTATCAAACGATAGCACACGAAACAATACAAGTATCAAACGATACTGTGAAACCAAACATAAAACAATGTGTGTATCAAATGATAGTACACGAAACAATACAAGTATCAAACGATACTATGAAACCAAACATAAAACAATGTGTTTATCAATCTATAGCACACGAAACAATACAAGTATCAAATGATACTGTGAAACCAAACATAAAACAACCTAGTACCCGTACCGGTTACAAATACACTTGAGTCACATCTGAAGACAGAGCTAGGAATGGAGAGCTCCAAGTATGATGCTGGAATTTATACTGCAAAGTCTGGAGCCACCATCATCGTTTGGGTTGATGACATGCTACTTATTGGGAACAAAGCAGAAGTTGCATGGATGAAGTCAGCTATTAGTAGAAGATTCAAGATCAAGAATCTTGATGCTGTTAAGTTTTTCTTGAGTATGCTGGTCGAAAGGGACCAGAAAGAGAAGACAATTTACTTGAGCCAAGCAGCATATCTCAAAAATGTTCTTACAAGGTTTTGGATAGAGAATAGTAAAGGTTGCCCGACACCAATGGATCCAAAGTGCCAGCTCCAGAATCGATTGAATGAAGAAGAGGGAGCAGACAAGGCTTTATATCAAGGAGGGGTAGGATATTTGATATATGCAATGATTACAATAAGACTCGATATTGCATATGCAAGTGCGATGGTGGGCCATTTTTCCTCCAATCCCTCACCTGTCCACTGGACTGCAGTAAAGCGCATCTTATGTTACCTCCGACAAATGCAAAATTTATGCTTAAGTCTTGGGAAGAGAAACAATAGGACCATTGGGGGAGTAGGCAGCAGTCCTGAAAATGCTCCAATTGTTGTGTTTGCAGATGCGGATTTTGCTGGAGAAGTGAATCAGATGAGATCAACAAGTGGGTTTATCATCTAAGATCAGTATAGAGCAATTGTCCATTGGAAGTCACAAAGGCAAAAGATGATGGTAAAATCAACCATAGATGCAGAATTTAATGCCACAGCACTTGCAGTGGAGGAGGCGATATGGCTTGAAAAGCTACAGGGAGGATTATACAAAAGAGAAAGTAGAAGTGAAGAGAGACCTCTGGTATCTGTGTTTAATGATAACCAAGCATGTATTGCCAGTTTGGATAATGGGCAGTTTAAACCTTCTACCCAACATGTGGATGTGAAGTATTTCTGGTTGTAAGAGCTTGTGAGGGACCGAGATGTGGAAATCTCCTTTGTAAGAACAGATGAAATGGTTGCGGATGGACTTACAAAGGCTTTAGAGAAAGGGAAGCATCAGCAGTTTCTTAAGATGTTATTACTTTCTGTCTAATTTGTTTGTTTTTCTTTTATTATACTTGGGGTTGAAAAGTTTAGAACTGTTTTTCTTTATTTTTGTGGACATGGCCGATGGGATTAGGGGGAGTGATGGTATAACCCTATCATAGTATGTGACCTTAGGGCATACTGGAGTTGAGCAGTTGACAAGTTGAGTGTGACTTGCTTTTCCAATATTTGTCTGATGGCTAGCCCTGGCAGGACCAGCCATCACAAGTTGTATATAGCCTCTACATAGTTNATTTGTCTGATGGCTAGCCCTGGCAGGACCAGCCATCACAAGTTGTATATAGCCTCTACATAGTTTTCTTTTCTTGTTGAGTAGAACACAACCTCAATTATAATTCATCAATTCTATCACTCCTTTCTCCTCTGGTATTTCTACACTTCCCCCTCCGGTGATCCCTTTGTTATTATTTCTTCTCTAGTGGTACCTTTCCTTGCTTGCAGTGCTTCTTGCTACAGATTGTTGCTATTGGGTTATGAGCCTGGATCCTCAACATTGGTGATAAGTCGAGGATAAGAAGGAACCATTTTTTGTTAAAACAGAACAAAACATCCAATAAGTTCTGCTTATAGTGTGTCAAGTTCTAACAAGCAGCACCATTAGCAGTGAGAACAGGGATAAATAAACAAGAAGGTTTATCATCACTGGTAGGAATGAGCTTCGCTAAGCTTGATGGATCCAATTATAGGATCTGGGTTATGTGGATAACATATTACCTACAAAGAGAGGGTTTGTAGAACCTGACTATGGAGGAAGAGGAGATAATGGAAAGGCCAGAGCCTGAAGAAGGGGAGAAGAAGTTAGAGGAATACCAGGCCCAGAGATGTTGGATCCAGAAAGCAATTGGTACACTACATTTGGGGATAGCAGATGCCATCGCAGTTGGTTACTATGGATCAAACTCGACAATATCTGCGAAGATCTGGAAGGATGTCAATGCCAATTACAAGACCACTAGAAGTTATGATTCCAATCACCTTCAGAAGGAGCTATATGAGTGTACCTTGGAAGAGGCTAGTACAGTTCTTGAGTACCTGAATCAGATTCATAGGCTGTGAGATAAGCTTGTTATGTGCGGCCAGCCCCCAACAGATGCTCAACTTATTTTCCACTTCTTTAAAGGTTTACCAAAGACATCAGAGTAGAAAACCTGGGTAATGGTGAGCAGGGCATCACTTCTATCACAAACAACCATTACTGGATATGCCAAGTTAAAGTCACTTCTTACACCCTATGAAGTAGAACTCCAGAGAGAACAGTCTATCCTAGCAGAACAAGCTCTGTTTATGAACACCAAATGGTATGAAGAAAGATCTCGCAATACTCAACACCAATCAAATCGATCCTCTGCACAAGTGCAAGGACCAAGTTCGCGATCTTTTGCCTTTACTGGAAAGTGTCATAATTGTGGAAAGGCAGGGCATGAGAAGGCTAACTACTGGCAAGGGAGGTGAGATAGTGATGTCGTCAGAGGAGCAAAAGAATCAAGGCAGGATTCTGAAAGAAGGCCTCTAAGGTGAGATCAGTCTGAAGGACCAAATGGTCATGTTTGGTTGAGTGAAGAGCAGGAGCTACAAGAGGAAACTGGAGATGTGAATGGTAACACTGTTGAGAAGGTGTTGAGAGGAGTTGAGGTGTCAGATAAAATGGAGTTGGTTATTGATTCTGGGTACACAAACCATATGACTGGCTATAGACATGTGTTTATGGAAGGCACCTATATTTCATTACCAGCAAACTAACGTCAGATGAAGACTGCAATGGGGGAGCTGGTCTCAGTGGCAGGCATTGGTACTGTCCAGACCCATATATGGACACCTGCTGGCAGACGTGAGAAGCTATTCTTGACCAATATACTTTACATACCTGGAGCAACTGAAAGCTGACTTATATCGGTCAGCCAATTGACAAAGAAAGATATCAGCATTGAGTTTCTGGATACCATTGCGGAGTTCTACCAAGATGGAATCCTGATAGCTTAGGCAGAAAAATACAACAAGCTGTACAAATTGATCCAAAATGAGAAGCCTTCTGATTATGGATTACAGATGTCTATCAAAGACAACTCGATGACAACTCTGTGGTATTATAGGCTTGGGCATCTCCACATACCTGCAGTTTTGAAGATGAGCAATGCAGAGGTAGTGCATAGAATGCCATGTTTGAAGTCAAATAATTCAGAGAACCACTGTACTGCCTGTCTTATAGGAAAAATGATACGTACTCCATTTAAAGCTTCCCTTCAAAAGACAACAGTTCCCCTAGAATCAGTGCACTCCAGTCTCTGTGGACCAATATGGAATAAGTCAATTGGTGGATGTCTTTACTTTATGCTTTTTGTGGATGACTTCAAGAAAATATACAACGGTTTATTTTCTCAGTACAAAGAATGAAGCAGCCAGCCATTTTCAAAGCTACAAAGCTACTGTTGAGAAGCTTTTCTCTGATAAGTCAAAAGGATATCAGATCAAGGCAATCAGAACCAAAGGAGGTGATGAATACTCCAGTGATGAGTTTCAGCTAGAACTAAAGAGGTGTGGTATTGAGTGGCAAGCGACAATACCATATATACCACAAGAAAATAGGGTTGCAGAAAATAGTAACTGTGTTCTCGTGGGGAGAGCTAATACACTTTTACAGCATGCTGGAGTACCAAAACGTTATTGGACAGAGGCTCTGCTGGCCTCAGTATATTTAAAAAATTTAAGTTTGACAAAGGGGATACATGGGATGGACTGTACACCACATGAGTTATAGTTTGGATTGAAACCAGATATCAAACACCTGAGAGTATGGGGGTATATTGCATATGCTTTTATACACTCCTCAAAATGTTTGAACAAAAAGTGGGGTCCTCAAGTGGAAAAGGTGATGTTTGTTGGCTATACACAAACAACAAAGCAGTATTGGGTTTATAACCCTGCAACAAAGAAGTTGTTTTTATCCCGTGATATTACTTTCGATGAGAATACCTTGTATTTCCAAACAACAAGTCACAAAGTCTTTCTTCCCTTTACAAATAAAGTAGACATTGAAGATTATCCCATCTCTGAGTTCAAGTCTGAGTTGTCAAGTTCTCTATGAAAAGAAGAAATCTATCAACCCTGAGTACCACTACCTCTTTTACTGAAGACACCTGTACAAAATAAGGGAGAAGGAGTATTACCAGATAGGGGGAGAGGCATGACTCCTGGTATGAGTCATGGAGATCGATTGGTGAAAGAAATAGAAACCTGTTTTGGTCCTTTCTGGGATATGCAAGAAGGTCGTCAAAGGAGGTGTGGTCAAGAAGTGCTAGAGAGGGGAGGACAGCTGAATGAGAGACAAAGTGGGGCAGGGGAGAGTATTGGTGGAGTGAGTGAAAATCTGGAAAATACTGAGGAGAGTGGGGAAGATGTTACCAATCTTGGAATAGACTATATGTTTATAGTTACGAATGGACCCCAATCAATCGCTGCAGCCTTGAACAGCCCAAGGCGACAGCAGTGGATTACCGCAATCAACTCTGAGTTGGAATCCCTAGAAGCTCATGATACATGGTTGGTAGTGTCAGCAAATGAGGTAAACACAAAGAATTTACAGACCATTACATCGTGCATGGTTTTGCAAGAAAAGCTTGGAGAAGATGGACTAGTTGCACATCATAAGACTTGATTGGTTGCACATGGCTTTCGACAATGCCCTGGTATCAACTTTCTTGAAACCTACAGTCCAACAATCACTTTTCCTGCTATTGGAATGGTTTTATCAAAGATGGCAGTTGAAGACAAGAAGATCGTGCAACTTGATATCATCACTGCATTTTTGGAAAGTGAAATCCAAGAACTGATATACCTCTAACTCCCAAAAGAGTTTGTGTTATCCTCTGAAGGAAAGGTCATTCTCCAAGATATTTGTATTAGTGATAAAGGTCCTGCTGAGACTGGAACTGGAGATGTTATCGTCCAATTGAAGAAGAGTCTCTATGGTATTAAGCAGGCAGGTTGTAACTGGTACAATACCTGTAACGTGTTCGGGCCAGGCCCTAGTTACATAGCGGTACGATAGGAGCAGATAGCTTCGCGATCAACATGAAGCGAGCGCTACTTGCTAAAGGAGGCTTCGAACGGGGTATAATAGGAGATCAAAGAAGTAACCGTTCTACCAAGTATATTTAAGAATACTGTCTGTCGAAGTCTGCTGTTTCCATTGCGGGAATCAGCGGTCTTTAAATACAGCAGATTGCTTATCTCCAGTATGAGCAATATTGCAAAACAATGTGTGTATCAACCGATAGCACACGAAACAATTCACGTATCAACCGATACTNTGATAGGGGTGTTCGACCATTGCTATCCGGTGAATCTGGATTGACATCCCCGCGGTCCAGAAACAGTTTCACAACATCCTTTCCCCCCCCACCAGCGGCATACGATAGGGGTGTTCGGCCATCAATATCCGATGAATTTGGATCAATACCCTCGCGTTCTAGAAGTCGATGGGCTACATCTACAAGTCCCCACTCTGCAGCAAATGACAGGGGGGTTCGTCCCTCGCCGTCCGATGAATTGAGATTGGCAACCCCGCGTTCGAGGAGTCGTTCTAGGAGTAGCTCCCTTATACACTCTTGCTCGTATTCCCAACTAGCATATGATAGGGGTGTTCGGCCCTTATTATCCGATGAAACGGGGTTGGCATCGCGTTCCAAAAGCAGCTTCACTGTACCACCATATCCGGTCTCGGCAGCCAATGATAAGGGTGTTCGGCCATTTCTATCCGGTAAATCGGGATCAATATCCCCGCGGTCCAGAAGCAGCGCTACTACACTCCCGGACTCCAAACCCTCCCACACCGGGTTAATAGCATACAATAGGGGTGTTAGGCCCTCTTCGTCTACTGAATTGGGATTGACATCCCTGCGGTCTAAAAGTGACTTTACCGCACCTATATTTCCCAACTCGGCAGCAAGCGATAAGGGAGTTCGCCCATCGGCATCCGGTGTGTCGGGATTGACAGCCGTGTGTTTAAGAAGCAGCCCCACTATACTTTTATGCTCCGACTGCACGGCAAACGAGAGTACTCCACCGCCGCGCCGAAGAACCTTGTTGGGCTCGATATCTCGCTGTTCCAGAAATAGCTCCACCACCTTGTCATTCCCATGTTCCGCAGCCCACATTAATGGCGTGTCCCCTCTTGAATCTTGCCCATTCACGTCCCACCTTTTCATCTCCAGCATGGCGATTGCTATCTCCGAAATCCCCCAAAACGCGATGCAGTGTAGCCCACTAAATCTTCGCACACAGCTGTTCCTCTCCCAGTAGTAGTGATTCCGCAGCTTCTTTAGCCAGAGAACAGAGGCAGATACATGGTTCTCGTATCCATCAAGGAGTCGCAACGACAGCGATTTCACCGGATCAGTCACCTCACGGGCTGCATGGGTTCCCCAGAAACATGCAGCATATCCAAGAAACGGTGATGCCACGAGGGCTTCATCGGGGTTTGGCGGTAGTGCCCGGACTGATCGCGAGTTCAAATAGGTGAGGCAGATTTCCGCCATCATCGAGTGGGCAGTTAGGAATAGGGTGGGATGTTTTCCAAGATACTCTTGAAGTGTGTGATGCAGGAGACGAACCGCAGATCCCTCTTTATCAATTGTAACAAGTCCTAAAGTGCAAGCCAGTGCTGTTCGCACCGTAGGTACATTGTCGATGCTAATGTCTTCCGTCCCCAGTTCTACCCCCAAGGCATGGCATAATTCCCCCGAATTCAAGGGCCGCACACAGCGGGAAGCCCACATCAGTGCTTCCATCCCAAGTTTGGATTTGCTTCCATCCTGTTGCCTTATCCGATCGACTGTCGTGTTGTACGCATCCTGTAAATCAAGGCCACTGGTCATCCTATGAAGCGCTTGTCTCCTCCGGTGAATGGTCACTTCCGCAAGGACTGCGTCCATGTTTATGCGAACAAGAAGAAATCTAAAAACAAACATTAGCCCAGTGTGAGGAATCCAGCACCTCAGTATAATACATACATCCCCGAGATCGTTCTCGGAATTACTCTGAGGATATCGGCTCGCAATCCATCATCCATTACATCGAACTCCGGATCTCTGCTCAGCCTCATCTGAAGATATAACTCGATGTCATGCTCGCGGGGGCTTATCGGCAACATCTCGGCAATTGTGCCAAAATATTTGCCCACCTCGTCTCGTATGTGAGGCCTACCAGTAACGAATAGCCGAGTGTTGGGGCACTCGCGGACAACGTGCTCTAAAGATTCCCAAAGTCCGGGCCTGTGCTTCTGGGCAAACTCGTCCAAAGCGTCGATGCAAATCACGCCCCGTTTTAAGCTTGACAAAGCATTGATGAGCATCTCACGGATCTGGGGAAGCCGGAGTCCGCAACCGTCAGACTGGCTTTTTGCCTTCTCAAACGCCTTCCGCACTTCATCCGGTATTTGTGCCAACGCTCCAACAACCTGTTTCAACACCGAACCCAATACACTGCTCGCTGTTTGCGCATTCCGAGCGCCGAAGTCGCAGTATACATAAGTGACGACCACACCCTCTCCGCCAACCTCGCTGCAAAGCGTATCTATCACAAGAGAGCTGTGGGATGTTTTAGTATTCGACTCGCATGGCGGTTGTAGCGGTTCATACGTGATATATGTTTTCCCGACCCCTGGGTCTCCATAGCATAATAAGACTGGCCTCGCCGTCCGACCCGCTAATGTACTCCATGCAGAAAACTCTTCTGTGTGAAGCAGCCAGTCTCCCACTCCATCTGCTCGGGCATCACCAACAGTCTGGTGCCTCTCCCGTGATGTCAACGGAGATAACCACTTGAGAACCTGGTGTTTCTCATCGGATATAGATATGTTGCAGCCTTCAAAGTTGTTGTTACTGTTGTTGATATTCCCACAATTCTGGCTGCTGTTGTAGGTCACCCTTAGGTTTTGACGTACTACGGTATTCATTTCGTCCTGCGTATCAGAAATTCCTAGGGTTTGACGTGCTACTGGACTCAGGTCATCGGGTGTATTGTGCTTTCGTTCAAATTTGGTTCTTAAGAAACGAAAAGGTGGGTATTGAAGTAAAAGGTAGACAGAAGTTGGTGTTGGCGATTCCGGAAGGATTGAATCTATTGCCCCATCGCTGTTACCCCTCGTTTTCCGTTTTCCCGCCAAGAGAAAACACACTCAGCCCCAAGGCAAAATTGCTATTCGGGTGCCATTACCGGATATCGATTCCGTGCTTTTGCAAAGTGCAGCATTGGTTTCAGCATCCGACAACAGTGCCCCAATCATGAATACTCCCAGCACTAGCCCAGCGCAACTACTTCCATCGGAAACAGGAATCTTACCTCATTTCAGTTAGCAGCAAATACCATCACATCGACAATATCGTAAAAACCCGCAGATAACGAACTTGACTGGACTGGTTGTACACCAGGGTCCGGTGCACTGAATACCCCAAGAGGGCCTCTAGGGCCGGTTGCTCACATTACCTAACCCAATTAACGGAAAGAGTCTAAATTCACTGCATGACTAGCCCGGCCGAGTTCTCTACTCGTGCCAAGGTTGTGGCTGCGCCACAACCCACGTC
>PYWC01000001.1:3645778-3699059 GCA_003182015.1 Tuber magnatum | reverse complement strand
TGCTAAAGGAGGCTTCGAACGGGGTGTAATAGGAGATCAAAGAAGTAACCGTTCAACCAAGTATATTTAAGAATACTATCTGTCGAAGTCTGCTGTTTCCATCGCGGGAATCAGCGGTCTTTAAATACAGCAAATCGCTTATTTCCAGTATGAGCGGTATTGCAAAACAATGTGTGTATCAACCGATAGCACACGAAACAATACAAGTATCAAACGATACTGTGAAACCAAACATAAAACAATCTGTGTATCAACCGATAGCACACGAAACAATACAAGTATCAAACGATACTGTGAAACCAAACATAAAACAATCTGTGTATCAACTGATAGCACACGAAACAATACAAGTATCAAACGATACTGTGAAATCAAACATAAAACAATTTGTGTATCAACCGATAGCACACGAAACAATACAAGTATCAAACAATACTGTCAAATTAAACATAAAACAATATGTGTATCAACCGATAGCACACGAAACATAAAACATAAAGCCCTAGTAACCCGTACCGGTTACACTGACGATTGGAATCTCGTGTTATGATCCACTGGTCACAGCCAATCCCAATTTGGAATGCAGTTTTATCAAAGTTGTAGATATCTCTCCTCTGGATTTTATATTGATCACAAATGATTTGATACTTGTTAAACCAGGTATATAAATCATCAGGGTGATGAGCATTTTTCCGATTGGCATCAATAGTACGTTGCTTGCATACAAAGTACTCAGAATAGCGTTTAAGAAATCTTTGTGCCCATTTCTTACTAACAAGTGGTATTAGTAGAGGGCCAGAATGTGCATTCTTTAGAATTGTATTCACACAACCTGATACCATTTGAAGTCTGGCACTCATTCCAACTGAATTCAATCTGTCTTGATACTAGCAGACAGCAGCTTCTTGGTCCTCTGATAACTTATTGTTGGCAGCAGGTCTATCAATCTTTGATTGATAACCTTGCCAACATGATCGTAATTGTCTCACTGGAATCTCATACTTCTCTGATATTTTTGAAAAATTTGGATCATCCTCCCCAGTTGTAATAAGAAATGTGATCACTGCTTGAATTCGGGCCTCAATATCTTGATATGACTCAATACGCTGACTTGGAGGAATAAGTGCTGAGGTTGATAATGATGCTATCAATAATTAAGATATCTGGTATAGTATATACAGTTAGAATATAGATCAAATATAGCATGTAAGAGATTATAACATGAAAGAGAGCTACTAACTATAATATTTAGTAAGTAAAAGAGTAAAGGAACTGAGGAGGTGGAGAACTGGAGAGCTAAAGAGCAGGAGAACTGGAGAGCTGAGGAGTAGGAGAGCTGAGGAGCTGAGGAGCAGGAGAACTAGACAGTTGAGGAGCTGAAGAGCTGAGGAGCCAGAGAACTGGACAGCTGAGGGGCTGGAGAGCTGAGGAGCTGGAGAACTAGAGAGCTGAAGAGCAGGAGAACTAAAAAGATATAGATATTTAAAGAACTTTAAACAAATACCATATAGGAGTTAGGAAGCCTAAAAGCTATTGATCTATACTATGGTAGAATGGTCTAAGTCCAAAGGGATTGAACGATTCAATTATGTTGTACTACAATGGCAAACCAATTGAGCTAGTATATAGACAAGGTGGCACTAGTAGCTTATTGAGCTATTGTATATTAGTATAATTAATGAAAACTCCAGCCTGAATGGCAGCTCTCAATCATTCGGTATGGCAGTATGGTTCCTACATCTAAAATCACTGAATTGCTACCAGACCACAGAATTGCTATATTTAGCTTAATAACTAATATACAAGAGACTTCTCTTAACACATTTGTAACTGGTATGGGTACTAGGTTAGTTTATGTTTGGTTTCACAGTATCATTTGATACTTGTATTGTTTCGTGTGTTATCAGTTGATACACAAAAAGTTTTAGAATATAGCTCATACTGGTGATAAGCGATATGCTGTATTTAAAGACCGCTGATTTCCACGATGAAAACAGCAGACTTCAACAGACAGTATTCTTAATATACTTGGTTGAACGGTTACTTCTTTGATCTCCTATTACACCCCATGAGAAGACTCCTTTAGTAAGCAGCGCTCGCTTCTTGTTGATCAAGAAGCCATCTGCTCCTATCATACCGCTACATGACTAGGGCCTGGCCCGAACATGTTACAACATTTGTCTTATTGGTATATATATCTTTTATTGCTTTAGTAGATGCCAATAGGGAAATTGAGTATTCACTAATAAATAAATGCCAATATTTGTAGAGTTGTATTGTAATGAGTGTAACTATGCTGTTATACAATAGCTGAATTGTAAAAGAATAGTCAGCAATAATGTTTCTATGGTAATAATGTTTCTATGGTAACGCTGTTCCTATAGCAACACAGTTTCTATGACAACAGAGTTTCTATAGCAACACCCAAGGACCGTTGAGCTGTCCAAGACCGTTGAGCTGTCTGGCACTCTCTTGCGAGTGCCCACGGTTGCGAGCCAGCGAGCAGACGTGGGTTGTGGCTCAGCCACAACCTTGGCACGAGTACTCGAGTATCCTAGGATAGTTTTCACCGCAGACAGCCTTTCCACCGGTGCTCTTGCCTAGCTAGCCGCCCTCTATTACGATCTCTGCAGACTATCGAAGGAAACAATGGGCCGCGTCTTTCATAGATACTCCAGTACCTGCCCCTTCGCCATCTTTGGGGAATGGTTAACCAGAGGGTACCGGTACCGTACTTCATTTTGGCCCCGAGTCTCAAGCCTATCCGGACAACAGTTTCAAATTTTCCAGTAACGGGAAATCCCCCATTCACAAGAGCATCACAATCACTCCCCCACATTGTGCCTGTTCTACGGCTTTCACGCCAATTTGATGTCCTCTCAGAAAAGGAGTTTTGTCTCTCGCTTGTTATTTGCTATCAAGAATTTTCTTTTGTTTGCCCAGTGCTGCGTTTTTTCGTCGGAAGCCAGGTACTGTATGGCCCCAGGGATTGTGCTATACCCTACCCTACAACACCCGAAGGATCCTACGGAAGAGAAGAAATTATCGCACAAGCGACCCGAACACTAACCATCTGTCCAACAGCACACGGATCAGTATTCGGATCAGTATTCGACGTGGACCGGCCAATACCAAAACACGTAACTCAAGCCCAAGCCGCCAGCTCGTTTTCAAACATGAGCCTTAGGCTATTGTATCGGTACGTAGCGATCGGTCCCATCACCGGTTTCCAAGGCGAGCCCATCTGCAGCATCCTGGCAAAATGTAATTTAGTTCTGCAGATTGAGTGAAGCAAACACCAGCCACTAAGAAACAGAATCGTCTCCGATCATTCCCTCGCCAAGAGTAATCATGCCGACCTGCCCAATTGGCCCGGAAGCGAAAGAGAGTGAAAAGAACGAGAATGATGAGTACGAGTGCGATGTTACTATTGGAACTCAATAAAATTCTAAGAAATCTAGTCCGACCTATTGCTAGGATACAGTATTGCTTGAGCCTATGATTATTTCCTCCGGATGCGGAGTAATGTGGCATTTGACCCCTGCTTGTTTGAATTCCACGCGCTACAAGAGACGAGGACCCCATCTGCCCGTACGAGTACTTCACCGATTACCGTAGACCATTAACGAACGAGGCTCAAGGAAACTTTACTGGGGCACAGCACATAAATTACGGTACTCGCCTGAGAACGACATAACGCCTCTTCAATCCCTATTGGTTTCTTCATTGAATGCTTCAGGTATCCACATCTGTGAAATGCGGATTCAACATAAAAAAGAAAAAAGGCTGCGCGTTTGACAGCTTGCCTGAAGGCTTAAACCAGCCAACAAAAAGCCGCAACCTTGCCTAACTTCCGTAGCCCAGCAGTCGAGTAGGCTCAGAAGAATTTCTAAAGCTGGTATGCCACCGGCACTTTTCAACATGAGTGATGACTCGAATCCAAACCTGTCCTGGCAACCGGGCAGATGACGTGGTGGAGTGAAAACCTTAGCCGCGAGGGAAAGTACTAGTACCAGCCCATGGGGGAAGCTGTCAAACGTCCCATGAACATGCCCGAGACGAATGTTTCCCCTGTGATTGGGAGTGTAGAGAGTTTGACTTGATCACTACGGTAGGTATCCTGGCCACAGAGTGGCCTCTTGGCCAAAGGGATAGCCACATGACCAAAATGATATACTCGAGTACTCTTAACCAAGCGGATCTCGCGGCCACTGGGAGAGGATAAACGTATCCTACCTAGACACTATTGTTCTAAGTTACACGTGTACTCGTACAGTGCCAATAAGGGATCTTGTCTATTCGGGAGTTCCCGGCTGGGGGTCCATATAGTAATTTCTCGCGCTAGCCTATCTTCCCGTCATGTCCTAATGCTTCTCGTATGAGCTGGTCCATTCGGACAAGACTTCCTTTGCAAACTGCGAGGTATACGACAAAAGCGTAGCTGTATCGATGTGAGTGCCTTTTCCACAGCCTCTGCTCGTTGGTCTCACTCTTCTCCTCTGTCGGAACAGTTACACCCTCCCCCATCTTACCCGCCAAAACGGGAAAAATCTTTCCCGTGCAGTCAGTGAGCCGGGACAACGGGTCGGGGTTCGTGGAGATTCCTATGAGACGGCGAGAGATCTACTTGTAGATTATAGAAATCTGGGTCAGCGTGGCGTGGTTGTCCGTGGTGTTTGCTACAAGCTCACTAACGCCTCACGAGTTTTCCCTATTGCGGCTAATGCTAGTAGCGGTATTGTAAACATTTCGCTTTCGTATAAAGATAATTTATGAAAGGCTTTTGGCCACAGCTACTGCGAAAGGTTAGAATAATTGTCAGCGCAGAGAGATAAGGATCGCTACAAGATGGGGGGACGCTAAGCAGGAAAAGCAAAGCGATGGGAAATCACAACTTCACACCTTAGGAATAAATTCGCAACAATCTTGTCGGAGGATCTATGGGGGAGGATAAATTGCGCAGCAATACCCTGAGAAAAACACTGCGACAAGAGAAGAAAACACACTGACGGTTATTAAACGCACAATTAGCTCCTAGCATCCAACCTGGCACTTCCTCGGTAGCACTTTCCTATCCGCGATCCTGTCCATGCGCCCTTCCTCTAACCCTCGCTTAGTCTCTATATGTTGGGGATCTAAAGTCCACTAGTTGTAGGGAAGCCCAGAGTACCACCACTTTCTACGAAATGGACTCCTACGGCAAAAGACAATATAATCCGGCATCATATCATTTTCCCCCCCGGTACCGTACCATACTGCTGTAACTTAGGGCAATTACCAGTTGTTTACAATACGTTGACGTAAGTTACCATCAGAACGCAGTTGCCCCATGAACCTAGGCGGGGGGGAATGAACAGGAGCGGATAGAACAAACTGGGAGCAGAATACAGCAAGGCGAGGAGGAAATCAGTGAAACCCGAATGCATGATTACCGGATCACCACTACTTCCCTCCCTCCCTTTTGGACGTGGATCTACGGCGACGATCGACAGCGAAACGGCGAAACGAAAGGAATCGCCAAGCCTGCACACACGGGGACGACCGCACAACTCGGGAGCGTGAAAACTTTTTCATCTTCAGCTACTACAACATCAACTGACGGTAAAGGCAAGTATAGATATAACAACAACAATGAGGTCCTCCTATCTTTTCCAGGTATGTCTCCCACTCACTTGCAAACTCCAAAGCTAGCAAAGGAAAGACAAACTCCCACTGCCCATAGTCTCCGGGCACCCAATACTTCGAGCATCCAACCTCGCGGCTTTCTATACATTCTTTCCGGCTTTCCCTCCGGCCTTTGCGCCTTCCTTCTTGCGGATGCATTGATCCAAAACATCCGCGCATTCCTGCATCTGAAATGCTTTCCCGAAAGCACATGCCCGAAGCTAAAACGCGTTCCCAGAGACCATCCGAACAACAAACTACCGTGAGAGCATGCCGAGCAGCACCTCGCGATTCCCAACACTCCCAGCCGATCAACATCAAAACCCCTCCGTTGACTTACCACCGCCCCACCGACATAGACCATCAATCCTTGGCATGTACTTGCCCTGAATCCGCAATCCGGCGGATTACACACCCTCATCCAACCGGCTACCATCTCCCACCTTCAACCCCGTTGCTCAGCTTTTCTAAATGCACGTACGAGAGTACTCCCCCGCAAACGTTTGCTGAGAAAACTAGAGCTAGATATTCGCGTAAAAGATAATAAATCCTCGCACAATGAGTATCTGGATGGATGCCGAGGTGGGGGTGGAAGACGACTGTCCGTCTTCTGTTGCTGTGTTTCTGAGCTCCGTAGGTATAGCGGAATGCGCGGGAAAAGCTGTTCAAGAGGGATACTAAAGGTAGCTAGCGAAAGTAAATGGGTGGATAGGGTAGGGTTGGTGGATACTTGAGGGGTTGTTCAGATACGTGCTTTGGGTACAGTACTCCAAGCTTGTTACTAATAGTAACATTTGTACTATTATAAGGGGATACTCCCACCGATGCACACGGAATACCACATAAAGAAAAAAAATCTCAACATATGATGGAAGTAAAAAAAAAAAAAAGGGAAACATAAGTATCATACAGACAAGATCGCAAAACACACAGGATGTAACCAAGACTGAAATATGCATCACCTCGAAGCGCCGTGGGTGGCATGGAATAGCTCGCCAAAAACCCCATACCCATGGAAAGTCGAAAATGTCGCGGAGGGAGAGGTGTGGATGTGGGACGACTAACAAGTAGTGCAGCGGTATAGTTGGCAGAATAGCTCTGGACTTCGACGGTGTGTGTGAAAGGTATGGCCAGAAAATCCGTTGCCTTGTCCGACTCCCTCACCCTCTAAACTAATGGTAAAGACAGATGTAAAGGTAAACCGGAAATCAAAGCATTCCTATCCTTCCATAGATCTCCACACATATCTTCCTTCCTCCATGCATGCAAGTCCCTATTCCTCCGTACACTCCCGTGATAACAAAGGAAAGACATGTCCAGAGAAACTTCTCCATAAACCACTAAATCTCCAGAACAATCCACGCCACTTCTAAATGATCTACCGTACTCCTATCACTTCCCAAATCATCCACAAAATCCTACCGTCCTTCCACAACCGCTGACAGAAAACACGAGAAATATGAAACGGAACAGCAAGGCGAAACTGCGAAGGAAAAACGGAAATCAGACTCTAGAGCAAAAGGCGGAGATGGGCACCACTGATCTACTCGAGATTATTTGAGCGGTACAGGTGACTCGTGAGGAGGCCAAGACGAGACAGAGCAAGAGATGGAGGGGCCGAGTGGAAGATGGCGCGTCGTGTGGGGATGACATTATGCAGCAGCGGTAGCAGATCAGCTACTTCTTGCTCCAGAGTCTCCTCACTGGCGGTGGATTTCATTTGGCCACGGGATTCTGGTGATTCACGATCGGGGTTCCCATAATCCGATAGTAGATTCAGTACACCCTGTGCCCCCTGCTGAACAGCGTATGATAGAGCTGTTCTGCCATATATATCCGATGAATCGGGATTGACATTCCCGTGGCCTAAGAGTAGCTTTACTATAGCTTCCTCTCCTTTTGAAGCAGCATATGATATGGGTGTGTGGTCGTTCCTGGGTAATGAATCGGGATTGACATTGCCACGCTCAAGAAGTAGCTTCACAACACTTTGCTCCCCGTACTCGGCAGCCCATGATAAAGGTGTTCGGCCACCGCTATCCGATGAATCGGGATCGACACCCCGCGGTCTAGAAGTAGCTTCACTATAGTTCCATCTCCTTTCCAGGCGGCATATGATAGGGGGGTGCAGCCATTGTTGGGCCGTGAATCGGGATCGACATCCCCTCGTTCAAGAAGTAGCTTCATGACACCTTGTGCCCTCTCCTCCGCAGCGTATGACAGGGGCGTTCGGCCCTTGTTATCAGGCAAATCGGGATTGACATCCGGGTGGCCCAGAAGTAGCTTCACTACATCTTCCTGCCCATTCCAGGCAGCATACAATATGGGTGTGCGGCCATCACTGGCCGGTAAATTGGGATTCACATCCCCGTGTCCAAGAAGCAACTTCACGGTGCTTTGTGCCCCCTGATCGGCAGCGTATGATAGGGCTGTTCGGCCATTGGCGTCCGGTAAATTGGGATTGACATCGCCGCGCTCCAGAAGTAGTTTCACTACACCATCGTGTCCCCCCACAGCAGCGAACGAGAGGGGTGTTCGGCCGTTACTATCGGGCGAATCGGGATTGAGACCCACGCAGTCTAAAAGCAACTTCACTAGCTCCTCTTTCCCCGACATGGCAGCATATCCTAGGGTTGTTAGGCTATTGTTATCCGTTGAACTAGGATCGATGCTCTGGCTTTCCGCGAGTAGCTTTAACACATCTTCATGTCCTTCCAAGGCGGCAAACAAGAGGGGTGTTCGGCCACCATTATCCGATGAATTGGGATTGACATTCCCGCGGTCAAGGAGTAGCTTCACGACACTTAGCGCCCCTTGTTGGGCAGCGTATGATAGAGCTGTTCGGTCATAGATATCAGATGAATCGGGATTGACATCCCCGCGGTCTAGAAGCAACTTAACTACAGCCTCCTCTCCTTTCCAGGCAGCATACGATAGGGGTGTGCGGCCATTGCTAGGACGTGAATCGGGATTGACATCTCCGTGTTCAAGAAGCAGCTTTACGACGCTTTGCGCCCCCTTTTCGGCAGCGTATGATAAAGGTGTTCGGCCATCCCTATCCGTTGAATTGGGGTTGACATCCCCGCGGTCTAGAAGTCGCTTCACGATGCCCCGCGCCTCCTTCTAGACAGCGTATGATAAAGGTGTCCAGCCATCGTTATCCGCCGAATCAGGGTTAACACCCCCACGGCCTAGAAGTAGCTTCACTACAGCTTCCTCTCCTTTCGAGGCGGCGTATGATATGGGTGAGCAGCCATTGCTAGCGAAGGAATCGGGATTCACATCCTCGCGTTCAAGAAGTAGCTTCACGACTCTTCGTATCCCTTCCTTGGCGGCATATGACAGGGGTGTTCGGCCACTGGCATCTGGTGAATCGGGATTAGCACGGCCAGACTCCAGAAGTAGTTTCATTACACCTTCATGTCCGCTCGCGGCTGCAAATGACAGCGGTGTCCGGCCGTTACAATCCGGTGAATCGGGATTGAGACCCGCGTGCCCTAAAAATAGCCCCACTAGATCCTCCCGCCCCCACATGGCAGCATACGATAGCGGTGTTAGGGCATTGTTACCCGTTGAACTAGGATCGATACCTCCGCTTTCCACAAGTAGCTTCAATACCTCTTCATGTTCCCCCAAGGTAGCAAACGATAGGGGTGTTTGGCCTTTGTTATCCGGTGAATTGGGATTGACACGCCCGCATTCAAGAAGTAGCTTCACGACACTTTGCGCCCCAAGCCCGGCGTCGTATGATAAGGGTGTTCGGCCGTCGTTGTCCGATGGATCGGGATTGACACCCCCGCGCTCCAAAAGTAACTTCACGATACCTTCGTATCCATACTCCGCGGCAAATGATAGAAGTGTTCGGCCATTGCTATCCAATGAATCGGAGTTGACATTCCCACAGTCCAGAAGTAGCTTCGCTACAGCTTCCTCTCCTTTCCGGACAGCATATGATATAGGTGTGCAGCCATCGACAGCAGATGAATCGGCATTCACGCCCCTGCGCTCGAGAAGTAGCCTAACTACCCCCTGCTCACCACACTCGGCCGCATAGGATAGGGGTGTCCGCCCATCCTTATCCGACGAATCGAGGTTGATATCCGCGTGCGCCAAAAGCAGCTTGATTATACCTTCACGCCCCGACTCCGCAGCAAACGAGAATACTGTACGACCGTTCCTTATAACCGTGTCGGGTTCGATATCTCCCCGCTCTAGAAATAGCTCCGCGATCCTGTCATTCCCATATCTCGCGGCCCACATTAATGGTGTATCCCCCTCCGAATCTCGCCCATTCACGTCCCACACTTCCTTTTCCAACACAGCAACCGCAATTTCTGGGATCCCCCAAAATGCGGCGCAATGCAGCCCACTAATTCCTCGGACATCCTTATCACCGTACCACTTCCGTATCCTCCTCCGCCAGAGGATAGTGGATGACACATGGTTCTGGTATCCGTCAAGGAGCTGCAACGCTAGAGATTTCACCGGCTCTGTCACATGGTTGGCTGCATGGATTCCCCAGAAACATGTTGCATATTCACAAAACGGTGTTGTCGCCAGCGAATCGGGGTTGGGCGGCAGCGTCCGGACTGACCGGGAGTTCAAGTAGGTGAGGCAGATTTCAACCATCATCGAATGAGCAGTTACAAAAAGTGTGGGATGTTCTCCAAGAAATTCTTTGAGTGTGTGATGCAGGAGATGCAATGTTGATGTCTTTTTGTCAACAGCGGCAAGCCCCAAAGTGCAGCCCGGTACGGTCCGTATCGAAGGTACAGTACATTGCGGGTGTTGAAGTCTCCCTCTCCAATTTCTATCCCAAGCGCATGGGCCAACTCCTCCGATTTCAACGGCCGCTCACAATGGGAAATCCACATCAGCGCTTTTATTCCAAGCCCTGCTTTGCTTCCACCTTGCCGTTTTATCCGATCCAATGTCGTGTTGTATGCATCCTGCAAACCGGGCCCCTCGGCTATTCGCTGAAGTGCTTGTCTCCTCAGATAAATGTCCGGCTCTGCAAGGATTGCGTCCATATTGATGCAAACGAGAAGAAATCTAGAAATCACGGTTAGCTGGTATGGAATTCAACACCTCAGGATAATACGTACATTCGCGAGATTGTTTCCGGAATAACTCTAAGAATATCGGCTTACAACTCCTCGTCCATTGCATCGGGCTCGGGGTCCTTACCCAACCTCATCTTAAGATATAACTCAATATCGTCCTCGCGAGGACTTATCAGCAGCATCTCGGCAGTAGTAGCGAAATATTTCCGCACTTCGTCTTGTATGTGGCGTCTTCCAGTGAGGAATAGCCGAGTGTTGGGGCTCTCACGGACAACGTGCTGTAAAGATTGCCAAAGTTCAGGCCTGTGCTTCAAGGGCAACTCGTCCAGAGCATCGATGCATATGACGCCGCGTTTTAAAGTTGATAGAGACTTGATGAGCATCTCGCGAATCTCGGGAAGCCGGAGTCCGCAACCGTCAGATTGGCGTTTTGCCTTCTCAAACGCCTTCTGTACTTCATCCGGGATCTGTGCCAACGCTCCGACAACCTGTCTCAATACTGATCCCAACACAGTGCTCGCAGACTGCAGGTTCTGAGCGCTGAAGTCACAGTATACATAAGTGACGGCCACATCGGTTCCACCGACTCCACTGCTAAGTTTATCTATCACAAGAGAGCTGTGCTGCTTTTTTAGCGTAAGACTCACCCGGGAAGGTACGGTGGGTCATACCTGATGAACGTCTTGCCAACCCCTGGATCGCCGTAACATAACAGCACAGGCTTCGCTACCCAGTCTTCCAGTGCACACCATGCGGAAAAGGTTTGGGTGCGAAGCAGCTACTCTCCCACTCCATCCGCTCGGGCGTCACGAACAGCCTGTTGCCTTTCCCGCGATGCCAACGGCGATAACCACTTTAGGACCTGGCGTTTCTCATCTGGTATGGATATGTTGTAGTTCTTAATGTCGTTCGTTGTAAGTGTTCTCGATGTAGTTTTCAATGATTTTGTTGTAACTGTTGCCGATATTCGCACAATTCTGGCTTCCCTCGCAGGTGATGGCTAGGCTTTGAAGTGCTACGGGATTCATTTCGTCCAGCGTATCAGAAATGCCCCGGGTTTGACGAATTGCTGGACTCATCTCGTCTAGCATATTGGTTTTCGGATGGAATTTTCTGCAGAAATTTTTCGCTCAAATTTGTCGTCTAAACAAGCAAAGGGGGGTAATAAAGTAGGAGGGGGACAGATGTCGCTGGGGGCGCTTCATCGATGCTACACCTCGCTTCCCCGCCAAGAGGAGCCATGCTCAGCCCCCATGGCGAATATCGCCATTCATATTCTGGTTCCGTCCCCCGATTCTGTGTCCTTGCAGGATGTAGGATACGGTAGGTTTTAGCGACCCCAATCGTGAATAACCCAACCAGGTACTTGCATCAGAAACAAAAGTTTTGCACAAGTTCAATCAGCAGCACACTGCAGAACCCACTCCATTGATAATACTGTAGGGACCAGCGTGTAACGAACGTGCCTAGACCGATAGTGCAGCAGGTCCTGGTGTTATGAACCGCCTAAGAGGACCTCCAAAGAGCCGGTATTCGGTCCCAGTTCGTGGGTGCTCCATCAGCCAAAGAGTCTAAAATTCGCTGCATGACCGGTCCAGGCTAGCTCCCTATCCCCAGTCTTTACAGTATCATACGCGAGTACGGTGCTCATATACCGTGCCCCACCGGCACTCATACCCGGCTAGCGATCAACTGTTACAATCCTTACAGACTAGGAGTGGTGGAGGAAACAATCTGCCACATCTTTCATAAGCGCCTAAGTCACCCCCCACCCCGTGTGGAGGAGGGTCAACTCTAGGATGCCCAAGGGCGAGCTGACTGGTGCACACCACTTGAGAAGGAAGAAAGATATCATAACGAAAGTGTCATTGTCCAACGGATCACCTCATAACCCTCCTCCGACCAATGGTGGTGGGTACTGCCGGGATCACACTTTGATGAACTCTTTTGGCTTTAATCCCTACCAAGTCCTTTGTCCTTATCGTAGTGGAGGATCAAGGAGGAGCAAAGACTCTCTCCGGATCCGGATTTCTTGGAGCAATCGCTTCCCAATGGCCTGGATGTCGCGGAAAGGTCGAAGACGGGCTGGGCTACAAGTAACTTAGATGGGTTTCCCGCTTCCCCTACCTAGCTAGTCGTGGGCCAGTTTTCGGCGGTACTAGGATGAAATTTAGATTGAATTCCCTTACCTCAAAGAAAGACCGCATCCCGAAAGAGTGGAAGAGTGTTCACACAGCCTATTGTGCTTCTTAGATAAACTGAGTTTCATGATTCCACATCCCACAGTCCTGTTTTGAATGGCTACTTCCCCTAGTTGGATGCAAGGTCCCTCACTTCCTGGCCACGGGTTCGAAAGGTGGAGCGGAAGTTGTTTTACTGGCATGACGTGTCAAACTATCGGGATCATCATATATCACACGGTTATAGCCTGGCAGGTATGGTTCTGATGGTAAGGTTACCTGGCGTATCATATCATACTTTGCTAGATAATACGGTAAAGCGCTAGGGCATAGGACGAAAAACGTTTTAGATCCCAATGGAGATGTAAGAGGGGGAGAGTTTCTAAATGGGGTGTAGAGGGAAAAGAAAACCCAATTCAAGTCTAGGGCTTTGGATGCGCAATTAACCCTTGGCATTGCACTTCAGCATATTTTGGAAACAGCGTTGCAGCCGCGACCTAACGATGCTTAGCGGCGGCTTACAGACTGAACGAGAGTTCAAATAAGTGAGGCAGATTTTGGCCATCATGGAGTGAGCGGTTACAAATAGGATGGGATGTTGCCTAAGATACTCCTGCAGCGTTGAATGCATGAGGCGGGCCGTTGATGTATTTTCGTCAAGTATAACAAGTCCTAAAGTGCGACCGAACACGGTCCCTATTGAGGGTACGTTGCGGACATTAAAGTCTTGTGCTCCAAGTTGTACCACCAGCATATGTCACAACTCCTGTGATTTCAAGGGCCGCTCACAGCAGGAAATCCGTGTCAGGGTTTCCATCCCATGCTCCGATTCCTTTTGCCTCATCCGATCCAATGTCGTCCTATATGCCTCTCGTAAACCAAAGCACTCAGTCACCTTACGCAGTGCCCGTCCCCCCCTCTCCTCCGGCGAATCGTTGCCTCCACCAGGTCCGCGTCCATATTAAGAGAAATAAGAAGAAATCAAGAGATCACGATTAGCTCAACATCTGGAATACAATATATCGAGAGAACTCATACATCCCCGAGATCGCCTCCGGAATAATTCTCGGAATGTCGGCTTCCAATTCCTCGCCCACTGTATCGAACTCCGAGTCTCTGCTCAGCCTCATCCTAAGATATAACCAAATGTCATTCCCGCTGGGAGATACCGGCAACATCCCGGCATCTCTGGGGACATGTTTCTGTACCCCGTGCCGTATGTGAGGCCTCCCGGTAAGGAACAGTCGTGTGTCTAAGCGCTTCCGCATAATCTGGAGTAAAGACTCCCAAAGTTCTGGCCGGTGCTTCGCGGAAAACTCATCTAAAGCATCAATGCAGATAAATAACCTCTCTAAACATGGCGAAGACTAGAGCAGAACCCCGAGGACATCAGCAGTCAGGAAGCAGAAGCCTGCGACCGCCATGCCTCCCCTTCGAGCTCGCAAATGCCCACTGCACTTTATCCGGGATCGGCTCTTGCCCGCTAAAAACCTGCTTTAACAGTCCCCCAAGTAACACCGTCGTAGATTGTTCATTCGGAGCACGAAAGTCGCAGTACACACATGCGACTGCCATATTGTTCGCATCTACCCGACCACATAGTCCATCTATCGCAAGTGAGCTGCTATTGCCACTATTTAGTCTCGCGCACACAGGTTAGGGGTAGACGCCATCCGTATGGAGATAAATCTTGCCAACACCAGGATCCCCATAACAAAACAAGACCGGATTGACAGTTTCTTCACCCTTTTCATGTCACCGAGCACTCGTTTGTATGAAGAAGCCAATCGCCCACTGCGGCGCCCAGCCGATGCCTATACCGGTAGCCTGATGTCTTTCCTTGGGATCGAGTGAGGCAACCGTTGAAGAGCCGCGCGTTTCTCATCGTCACCGCAGCGTTATAGCTATCCGCGGCACTACCATACTCGCTGTTTATTGAAATGACCGGATTTTGGTGTGCTAACGCTACCGTATCAGTTATCCTGTTGAAATTTGTTCAATAGCAAGGAGTTGCGTGGTGTGAGGAGTTTACCGGGAGTGGGAGATCGGACAACACGTAGCTCGCCAGGTTGGTGTTGCGCAATACAGTAGCGCGACCCATTCATTTCCCCCAAGAGAAATATTGCCCAGTTGCTCGACATTAGACATGATATTCGTGTAAAATCCACATTGATCCTATCATGCCCTCATACGCAGCCCTCCTTAGTCCCAGATAGCCGGAGCGTAACGCCAAATTCCCGTAGCTATCATACGACTAGAGTTCCAGTCCATCCGGCAGGGAGTGGGGGGGGAACCCTCGCTGACCGCCGCGTCTCGGTAGCAGCCCTCTGGAGCAGGCCCGATACCCCACATATCCCCCGCAAACGCTTGTCTTTTCGCCCAGGAGTGATCCGTTAGTAGGGGGATTTCGGCGAGTGGCTCGCTTAATTCTAGTTTGTCGCGGCGGCGCCTGGTCATGGGTTAGGGTTCATTTCTCACCTAAAAGATAGCGTACGCTTAGTTCTGGCTAAGCGGGGCTGTGAGTTAGCGGATTCGCTAACACTGACAACAAACTATCAACTATCTTTTCTCCTCTGTTATCATATCATCAGGTCCAATTGCAATTCTGGCATGAAAAAAGGTACAGGTACTGTACTGTACTTGCATAAAATTTAAATTCACCGCTCTTGATCTGGCCCGGTGGCGGACACGGCGAGCAGACGGAGCTTTAATGGTTATGAGGAGGTGCGGTACTGTACAATAGTTTATGATTTTTTAGTGCTTATTAAGCCATTCTGCTAGCTAAAGTTGATCTCGACCTCAGACTCCGAAATCCCACTTTTTCAAGTTTTCTCGTTATAGTAAATGTTATAGAGATAGCGATCCCTACTTTGCGTTGCGAAGGACCTCTCCCCTGTTTGTTAAATTACGAGTCCAGCAACCGGCTCCGTCAACAGCGCCACCAGCTGATTCGTGCCGTACGGTACTGTACAGTACATTCCACATTTTCGGATATAGCCCGACCCGCTGTCCTCCTGATAGTTTCCAGTCCCCATCGGAATAGTGAGTGGGGTAGCTGTTATGTGGGTATGACATCCGTGTTCTCTGGCTTACCGGTAAAGGAATTCAAGATCTAGAGAAAATTTAACCTTCAAGAAAAACGGCGTCTCTTGTACTGCGGCATGCCAAACAGGACCGTAAGGGAAGTCAATGCTTGTGGCGTTCTCCCAGTGTCCCTCCACTAACCGCTTACCGAAGGATAGCCCACTCTCATGCCGCACTATGATACCGTGAATAAACTTCCGCCTCGCCAACACAAGTAATGGGAAACCCATCCATCCCCTTCTCTAGCTTAAACTTCTTCAACACGATGACCTCGCCCTTGGGCGAGCCCCGCGCTCTGGATACAAGGCCGTAAACGCGTTCCCCGATTTGATTCAGCTTCTCGTCCCAGTCTACATACGCACAGAGGGCCATTACCGGAGCGTTGAAGTGAAGGTGTTTTAATTTCGCTTCGCCTTCTGCGCCGACATTAGACTCGTCACCGAAAATTTTGCCGCTTTCGAATGCTCGGGTTGCCTGGCGGCTGTCTCGGTGTCTGTGCCCCAGTGGGCTTTGGGTTTTGTGGGCATTTGGCGGCGGTAGTGTGGCAAGGGGAGAGCTGGGGGGGTTGGCGAGGTGACGGAAAGGTGCTACCGAACTTAGAAGTCGTGTCGGGGTGCCAAGAGAGTATGTTGATTTAAGGTTGTTGGACCTAAGCTTGAGGAATATGATGTAAAACGCTTAAAAGGTGTATCACACCAGGGGTGTATTTTTGTAACACCTGTATTTACCCGGGGTAAAGGCTTTTGGGTAGACGGAATATTATCCGTGCGGTAGTATAGCCGTCCAATTCACAATCATATTTTCCTTATTTCCTGCACATTAGATTTCCGTATATCGTCTCTAGGGAGCCTCGCGCAGTGTGATGACGGTTGCACATGTTGGCCAAGTGCGGGGATGATGCGTCGTTGGAAAATATCTCTGCTACAGATCACATTGACGCGGAGCTCCATGGGGACGAGGAACATACACGAATAGCTGACCACGATAACGACGCCATTCCCATGTGATTCGGGTGCACTCGGAGAGCATGAGTACCTACGAAAAATTGGTGGAATCTATTGTCGGTGACCCAGATAGCTGGGACGATAACACTCCCACAGCAGCTAGGGGGTATCCAGATGCGGATGGGGACTACTGGGCAATCCGTGGCATCCGTGTGCGAGTGAGCTGTGGGGAGTGGAGTACAGGGCAGATATGAAACATATTCCTTCGGGGCCAGGTTTAAACTGAATCGGTGGAAAAGCTGGTGTGTGGACGGGAGCACAGAGCATGTTAGCAGGGACGAAGCAGGGGGGCACCCTGAGGATGTGGGTTGCGGGTGTGATTTGGGGTCCATCCGGACAGCAGGAAATCGCCTCAGACCCGCATAACATCATAACGGGTTATCATACTTAATTGATTGGAATCAGTCCGGCCGTCTTGGGGCAGATTAACTATCAATGGAGGGGCACCAGACTGTGGCTAACATGTTCATGGGGCTTGCGCAGTTACGGTTAGAACGTCACCGATCGTATAGGATATCAGTACATGCACATGGGATGAGATGTGGTTTGATCACACTGGCGTAGAGCCGCACAGATATGGCCTAGGATACAACCACCCCGACGATTCGTTGCTAGGCTAAGTCAAGCTGTGCGCGTTTCTATATTGAGTCAGGATGTCATCCTTGTGCCGGTGGGATTTGCCAAAAATGCATTTAGGCTGTATCCTAGTATTTGTCTTAGGGACACTAACTAAAAACATGATGGTATAAATGTAGGTTCAAATTAGGAGCTCAAGGGAATAGTAAGGATGATAGTGCAATTAGGCATCAATCAGAGAGTCGCACCCGGAAGCTAGGTGAGAGCTGATGTGCTTGAAGGTGGTGACTAAGAATCGGAAACCCTTTCGCACAAGTTCATATCGATCTCGACGAAGACAGGGGTTATGGCCTCCGATCTTTCGTGGCACTCCCGAGAATGAAACCCGTCCCATAAACGAATCTTCTCAAATGCCGCTGTTACGATATCGCCACCCAGTGTCTCGGTGGTGCATGGTCCGTTGTCTGTAGTGCCAGGAACAACACAGCAGGGTGCCAAAGGAGCCAGAGGGAGCGAAGGCATATTTGCTGCAGTGGACTCCTCGTATGCGCAGATTCGTTGTAGTTTGGCTATGGTGGACCGGATCGCCCATAGAGAAGGTGACGGGATAGCGGAGGCATATTGTGGCCCATTCTGGCGACATTCGATAGGCACCGTAGCTCCAGCGGGCAGTGCTCCAGCTGTATTGGTGCCTGAGATTCTCCCTGAAGTGACGAGTTCTGGGCTAGGCATCCCCATCGGGTACCCTACGGACAGCATATACGCCCCTTGATGGTCTGTAGCAGCGGTGATTGGAGAGCCCTGGGGCGTCATTGGCGTAAAGGTTATTGTGCCTTTATAGAACATTGAATGTATTGATTTGTCAACAGTAAAGACGTTCTCGAGACCGTTGACCCCGCTCCCCGACACCATCACCCATATCACATCGGTACGTTCTGCGCCCAGAAACAAGTCGAGCATCTTCCAGAAGTCGAATTGGCGGCATTGGGGGTGATTCGCCAAAGCATACGGAATGATGTGGGCAACATCCAGGGGAAGCCAATCGCTGGCAGGCCGGTTCGTTATGATGCACCGGTTTCCATCGCGGCCAAGGCAGTCCGCCACTGCTGGCCCATGGTGCGGGGGCTGGTTCCTGCTAGCGGTGGCGGGTGCCTGGGAAGGGGCCCCAAATGCGGAGCCAGACATGGTGGTGGAGAGTGCAGGGGTGTTGGCTGCAAATGAAGTTCGAAGCGTGGGGAAGTTTACAAGGACAGACCTGATAACGTTTAGATGTGTGGTCCATATGGCGGTGATCACATCGGCATCAGAGGCGGCAAGGTCAGGACGGTCGTCAAGCAGTTCCATTTGGAGATCATGCCGTAGGAGGAAGAATGAATGGTCCAAGATCCTCTGGAGCTCAGCACCAAGGGCAGGGCGTAGGAAGCTGTGAAGGGGCGGCATATTGTTATCGATAGAGGGTGGATGGTTTGAGGATGTTGTGGAATGAGGGGGCCGGCCGAAGCATATTTGAGTGAATCCATTGAGGAGTGCAGCTGACATGCTAGTATAGCCTTGTTCATAAAGTCCTCATACCCTTATAAGTACCCCCAGCCTTTGGAAAGCCTTCGCTAACCCTCTCTTCCTCATTAATTAGTAAAAAAATTGTGATAAGTGCCTACAATAGCCCTAGAGGCATATCCGAAAAAAAGGTATCTAAAGGGCCCCTACTGTTCTCTTGCCGTTAGCAAGTATAGCTTTTGAGGTACAAGGAAGGGTGTGAGAACTTTATGAGCGCGGCTGTACGAGTGCTGTACCTGGGGGTATGCTTAAGCCTGTCGAACTTTGGTCTGGTTCGTCGAAATTACGCGTGTGTAATGCTAATTGTGCAGCCTATAACAATCGGCTAGATACCCCATATTTTGGCGAAGGAGAAAAGTGGAACACTTGGCACAGCGGCTGGTGCAAACACCGTCCTCCGAGTGGTGAGTAATGCTCTCGGACCCTACCGAAGAAAGTTTGGTATGTAGACATACCCTTCGTACACGGGTATGCTAACTGCTGCAAGTTCCCGGGCCCAAGTAGCTCCAACAGGAATTACCATCATGACAGTAGTTCCAGCTTCCTTGGTACAAGCCATAGGCAACCAGAGGGTGAAGTGGGAGGAGAAGGTTGGGCAGCCGCAGCTTAAGGGGAGGAGAGTGGGTTGCAGTTTGGGAACAACAGATGTTTCCCTGATAACGACTAGGTTTGCCAGAGAGGGTGTTCTGCGTGCTGAGCGTTACCCAGTGGGGCCACTCAAGCGAGAGGCTCGCCGAATCTCAGGACGGGAGAGTTAGGTAAATTGTCGATGCCGCTATTCCTCCTAACGGGAGGTACGATGCAGGCACAGTTACGGAAACTATCCTTGCAACCCGGCGGTTCTACTTGTATACAGAAATTGCGCACTAGGGCGATTTCACGATTTAGCAGGCTAAAAAACGACCGGAACATATCCAGTGGTCCTTTACACTTATTTATTTCTATCGAAGGGCACACGAGTCTCCTCCCAGGGGCAATATTCAAGTTACCGCGCTTGGCCACGGGAGAAATGCCGCACCGTTACAAGTATAGCTAGAATTGTCCCCTATCGTTCCTATGAGCAAGCCTTCCGGTGAGTTTATCAGATTCAGGAAAGTGCGCTTCCGGCTGGGGCGAGATTCAAGTTACTTGCAGCACAATGAATTGTAAACCTAGCCAGGCTAGTGATTCAGTTGGGGCGCGTGAGACAGATCGGTGAGTGTAGTTGCACCGAGCTGTCCCGGACGGCCAGAATCGAGAAATTCCGTCCTGTGTAGCGGGGTATGCCGAGATAGCGGGGTGTCACTGTTCACAAAGGGAAGTCAAAATTTGAACTGAAGTAAGGAGGTGCTGCACAGTATACCATTGTCTCACACCGTGCAGGGCGTATCCGGGGCATTGCTAAGACCCTTTCGGAAGGAGGGTTGAGCCCGGTTTTTTGATAGCAACCTTGAGAGTCTAATGCCGCTCGCCGGGCAGCTCACTCGTGCGCAGGGAAAACCTTGATATAAGAAGAGATAGAAGTGATCGTCGTTGTTGCTCTGATGATGTTCTATGGACGTTACATGGACATGCTATATAACAGGAGTGGAGCCGTTGCTCAGACTAAGTACAGCTCCGCCCACTCTGTGGGGTGACAACCCACACACACAGGAAACACCAGTCCCGCTCCCACTCCCACTGCTATGCCCTAGCTACCCAGCTAACTAACATACCACGATGGGGTTACCTCGTGCTCCGCACTCCATCATTTTTGAGGAGTAGCTGGGGGACTAGAGAGCACTTGCACACTTCTAGTACCGCAGGAAATCCGGCTTTTTCTTGTTCTAGGCTGAGCCTGATTGCCAACAGCGGGTTTGCAAGGCACCGGGGAGTGGGTTCCATTACCGCTACGGATTTAAGAGAAAAAAAGCGACCGGAAAGAGTGATAGTGCAATATCACCCAAACCCCACGAGATCGCCTCCCCTATATCCTCTTGCTCTAGACAATTTCTCACTCTTACCAATATTAAAGTTTCCAAATTCTGCGTCCTCAGACCATGACTTCTGATGGAAGTGGAGTAGTATGAGTAGAGGTGATAAGCAAAGCCCGCACAATTTATTACGGTTCACGATAAGATTATGAGTTGAAATCCCCGTATTAGCCCAAGATAGTTTGGAAAGTTGACCCAATTGTGAAAACCGGTTAATGAAATTCAATACGTTGAATGGATCAGGATATCCCGTGCCTGTAAGGCGCCAATCCTTCCCAAGAGCTTTTCTCTTTGGATCCGAAGATTAGGGGCCTCTCGGAATATACTGGGTTACAAGAGCTCTTACGGCACAGCACGCCCTCTAATGCTCCCGTCCGTTCAACTACGGCAAGCATCAACATTCCAATATACTCTTTTCTCAATTGGGGTAATAAACAGGGTGACAAATAGAGTAAAGATCGGCATCGACTAAGGAAAGGAGGGACACATATGGTCTATTTGAATGGTATAAGAGGGGGGAGGAGCCATACGGGGTCTTGATAGAGACTGCGGGTGGAAAATGGAAGACTGGGTGGAGAAAGAAAATGAGGCCTGAGAGGTTTCCCGTGATCTCGAACGTTCCCCAAATTCCGAGCGCTTCTAATATCAATCTAGCATCTCTACCCGGTGCCCACCGCCAGCCCTCCCAAGCAACATTCGGTATATAAGTTATACATGTGATTGTGGGATTGACAAAGTTGGGATGTGTCACAATCCTGAATGCCCAGGTACTAAATGAGGAAGCAACTCAAAGATGCACAGCGGTGGAGTGGAAAATGAGCGTGGATGAGAGGTGGAATGAGAGGACAGAAGTGGTGGAAACAGTGATCGATGGTTGTTCTAGCTAAGGACTGACTAAGAGATATATATCTCCAAAGCGCGAACAACCATGGAAAAACAACGAACTCAAAAGAAACATACCATCCTGACAAATCATGATCCTCCGCAACCTCCAGCAATCTAGAAAAATCCTAAACCTAATTACCATATGCCTAATGGCATAGGGTGTGAAAGAAACAACACAAAACCACCAACAGTGACCCATATCCTATGCCTACCGGCATAGGATGTGAAAGAAACGAAACACTGCCCTCTGCCTCTTCACCGCACACCACAAAAGCACATGCCCGATAACTGCAGATCCGCCTAACCCCATGCCCTATAGGCAATCCAACACTAAATACAACGCTCTGCAACAAATAAAACATTTTTCCCGGTTCGGTCACACCAGTCACCTCCACCCGCTTCCCCGGAGAAATCCTTCATAACTTATCAGGCCCCTCATGACCTTTCTCCCTACTTGTGCCAAGGTTGTGGCTGCGCCACAACCATGGGCACTCTCAAGAGAGTGCCCGACAGCTCAACTGTCCCTTAGGCATTGCCATAGAAACAACATAGCTCAACACAACATAACACTAGCATTACAACAACCCATACAGTAGGAAGTAGGCAGTAAGGTGGGAATACCTGTATAATATTTTCTAGAACAGGAATTATTTATATTAATATTTTCAAACTAGCTCGATTACAAAATTAAATTACTGTTTAGGTTCAATAAAGCAGGAGTTAACTTTGCTTACTTAGTTTAGGTTAAACTGGTCATTTAAAACCTGAATAGATAAATAGAGTCTCAAACTTCCGTTTAGGTATATAAATATAATATTCTATTTTACATTTGTTTCTGCAGCCTTGCTTGTTGTTTGATGCCAGAAACTATCATTTTTGATACTTTTTTTTTATAGGACTGAATCATATACCTTCCTTTAACATATGTCTTCATTTCCATTATCAAGGGCCGGCGTTCAGCATGCTCAGCTCTTTTCTTGGCATTTTGTGCCTGCCTTAACTGCTTCTTAACCTTTTCTAACGCTGTATTCTCTTTTTTTTTAACCATTTGCCATGTTTCAGAAGTATAAAGAACTCCACCTTTTTGGACCTGCCTTCTGTTCTAACCCCTAGGCCTTTGATTTCTAGCATGCTCAGCTGCTTTAGTTGTTTCTAGATGCTCTATAGCTAGAGCTCCAGATTGTGCCTGAGTCAACCCTCCCTGAAGAACTAATTTCAACTTATGTTGAAAAGCAGGTAAAAAATCTGCTACTTTACATATCAGTTCCTCACCTTGCCTCTTAAGGCTTCATATAGAAAGTGAAACAGTTGGTGATATGATTTGTGGTGGGGTTTTTGGTGGAATAGGAAGAATACGAGCTTCCCATAACTGGGAAATAACAATGTCCGGATTATACAGCATAAGGCCTGTAGCTCGGAAAGCGGAGAGGATAGTCAACTTTTTGAAAGTTTTCTGCCGCATAGAATCAATCATGTCTAGGAACTTGATCTTGTCAAACTCACCACATCTAGTACTAGTGGCAGCTTTGACAGCTTCTGCATGATAATGCTTATAGGATTGAAAAACAACAACGTCTAAGGGTTGTAGGAGGTGACTTGTATGCAGTGGAAGACAGAAGACTATGATCTTGTACAAATCACAATAATCGAGAAACTGCTTTGTATAGTGTGAACCAAACCTGTCTAAGAGTAGAAGTCGATATTCTGCAATTTGGCGCGAAGCAGAGAACCGTTTAAAGTGTGCAATCTATTTCATTGATAAAACATTATTGCTATAACCAGTCTGTGATGTACCAATCAGGTAGTTATCAGGCATTGAAGTAGTGGTATACCAGAGTTGTTGATAGATAACTCCTGGGACAATTATCATAGGAGGAAGAACATATCCATCTCCACTTATGGTTTCGCAAACTGAGATAAGGTTACGACTGGTTGAACTACCAAGATAAGCTTGACGATTTGGATCTCTGGTGATAATCCATTGGTCATGTCCAATTCCTATTCGAAAACTGATTTCATCAAAGTTGTATATATCCTCTTTTTGAATCTTGTATTGATTGCAAATCATTTGATACTTACTAAACCAGACAAGGAGATCATCAGGCTGATGAGTATTTTTGTGGTCAATATCAATGGTATGTTGTTTGCATATAAAGTATTCTGGATAACGAGTAAGGAATCTTCATGCCCATTGCTCACTAACAGTTGGTGCAGGTGGTGGACCGGAATGTGCCTTTTGAAGGATTGTATTTGCGTAACTTGATACCATTTGAAGTCTGGCACTTGTACCAACAGCATCTAATCTATCCAAGTATTGACAAACTGCCATTTTTTGATCTTCTGTAAGCTTACAGTTGGCAGCTGAATGATCACATTTTGATTGTCATCCTTGCCAACGTGCACGTAGTCTTCAGAGTGGTATTTGGTGCTTCTGAGCAATTAATGTGAGGTTTGGATTGTCCTTTCCAGTTTCATGAAGAAATGTAATAACAGCCTGAATGTGGGCCTCAATATCAATATATGGTTCAATCTGCTGACTGGGTGGAATAAGTACTGAGTTGGATGAAGATGCCATAGCTGGCTTTGATATTATCAGTAGTATGTATGAGTGATAGGAGGAAGATTCGGAAAACCAGAAGGCCAGAGAACTAAAAGTCCATGGAGCTCTGAGGAAGAAGTGAATGAGTGCTTGAAAACTAGAAGACTGAGGTCGGAGGACTGGAAAGTAAGGGAGCTGACAGGTACTGGGACTTACAAGCTTGGAAACAGAAAGGTTTGAGGACTGAGAAGTGAGAAAGTTGAGTGCTGGAGAGCTGGGGGGCTTAAAGACTAAGAGGTTAGAGAACTGAAGAGAAAGAAAACATAGAGCAACTTACAGGAGAGAGCTTGGGAGCTTCAAATCTAGAATATAGGAAAACTGAAGAGCTTTAGAAGCTGTAGGACTTGAAATTCTAAAAGTGGAAGTACAGTAAAGTTTAAATACTAGGACATATGAGATCTACAGAGCTTGNTTGTCATCGCTAACGCTGTGCTACCCCCCAAAGTATTCCCGCTTATATGGATTTTTTCTCCTCTTTTCCCCTTCCGTTCTAACTAGTTTCTCTCCATTTTGAATTTTGCTTTTCTAATTTAATGATAGCAGTGATAAGTTGGGATGGTTCATTTCTAAAGCCAATGTAATGTTGAATTCTGGTGTGTTGCTGTTGCTTCGCTTATCCGAGGCCAAAAATCTGGTACCCGGAGGCGGTTGCTGCCCCGGTTCGTAAAGACCCCCGTAGAACACAGACATTCCTGCAAAGCATCTAGTGGCAAACCGGATATCAGACTTGTTCTCGCCCCGAGTATCCTAGCAGCTAAGTAGTTGACCCGGTGGGCCGCGCACTTAGTCACGAAGAGGGGTATGTGTGTGGGCAGTAGAGTGAAAAGGTGAAAAACATGGTCAACGGCTTGAAGCTCATTCATGGAAAAATTCTTTTGTCTATCCCAGTATATTGACCGGCGGGGCTGAGGATCAGCCAACTCCCGTATCGGATCATATGCTAGGCAGACCAAACATAGATCCTCATATGCCATCACTCGCAGGGAAATAAGGCTCGAACGGTCGGTTTACTTGGCCTACGACATGATACAATTTGATACTGTACGGTAACCCACCATAAGTTTAGCGCGCACCATAAGCGCAACATCATACCGTTGGCATACGAGTCGGCCACCGACATGCACTGGCCTTTCGTTCCCAGCCCAGCGGATCACAAACACTCATCTAGCCAGCTTCGATCCTCCATCCTCACAAACGGTTTCTCGCTTTTCCAAACACACTCCCGAGGGCTACCTTTTCTCTGTAAACGGAACGTACCTTACAAATCCAGGGCCAGACATGTACACACATGATAGCAAGCTCGTGAACAATGGTTGTACGGATGTGCGTCGAGGCGGGTGAGAAGGTGGCTATCCCGTTTTGTGTTCCCATGCTCCTGGCGTTGTTGGACACGATAGAACGCGAAGGCTCGGCTGTGAGCCTTTCAGGCGGTGTACTGTTGGGGGTTGTGCGAAGGCATATGGATGCATAGATAGATGGGGTAAAATTGGTGGCTGCATGGGGGACTACTGGTCTTGTAGTGTACTTTGAACACGCTGAATTTGTTGGTGGTAATGGGGTTCGTGTTATTATGAATGAATAGTTCTGACGCAGTACACTCGGGATACTATATGTAAAGAAAAAATACACAATCTATAATGGAAGTGGGAAAGAAACACAGGTATCATACAGACAAGATAAAAAAACACCCAGAATCTAACCCATGTTGAAATATTCATTGCTACCAAACACCGCGGATGGTACGAAATAATTCACAAGTCCCAAGCCCATGGCATGTTCAATACACGAGAAATGTGAAAGAGAACAATAGGGTTAAGGTTAGAAGGAAAAAAATGAGATCCTAGTCTGGAACCGGGGATTCGATATTCCCGTGATAGTTTCGCCACACGGGGGTACCCGGGCAGGGCAGCTTATGATGCGAGGGGTGTTTGGTCATCATAATCCAATAGATTGGGATTGACATCCCCGCGTTCTAGAAATAGATTCACTAGACCTTCATCTCCTCTTAGGCAGCATATGATAGGGGCGTTCGGCTCTTGTTTTCCGATAAATTGGGGTTGACATCCCCGTGTTCCAGGAGCGGATTGACTGTATCTTCATTCTCCGGTTAAGCGGCAGGCAAGGGTGCCGCGCGATCCTCTTGGATAGCCGTGCCAGCTGGCATCTCTTGGGGTGTGGCAGTGGTCGAAGATCTGATTTTGTTAGCTCTAGTTAATCTGGCGGGGAGTGCGAGGAGCAAACCTTGCCCGGCTATTCCACCTCCTTCCCCGGAATAATGGTTGCTTTAATAGAGCTCTTCGAACATGCACCTAGTCCTCCACATATCCAACCGAAGCCCCGTGTTTTTTCGCCCCTAGGAGCGGTTTCAGTGATAGATACCACAGCGTAACAACCAATTGTCTCAACGGCGACACCTTATCACGGGTATACTGAGTAAGCCCAGAGTCCACGACTTTAATCTGCATACGGCCATTCATGAGTTGGTTGGGAGTCTTCGAATCACGACGCACAATCTACCGACTATGCATGAGCGCTGTAGCAGATACAAGCTGTAGCATCAACGTCTCAACCTCAGATTACAAGAACAGCTCATGCACATCCTCCGAGAAGGGCTTTCAAATCGTGTTCTATGAAGTCCATTACTATAGGTACAATAGCATCATCACCACCCTCAGCGAAATCCCACGGGACGATAAATGAGGAATAAAAAATGGAAATAATACTCATTCAGCGTCCCTCCAACAACCCCCACGAAGATCAATACCCTCACGCCGTGCTACCGTAAACACCCGTACCCCACCAGGACCGGTAAGGGAAAACCCATCCATCTCCCCTTCTAATTTAAACGTTTTCAACACGACGACCTCGCCCGTGTGCGCGCCCCGGGCTCAAGATACAACGTCGTAAGAGCCCTCCGGATACGGCTCAGCTTCTAGCACCGGTCCGCACGAGTGTGGAGGGGTATTGCCGGGGCGTTTAAGCGGAGGAGTTTTAACTTCGCTTCGCCTTCGTCTCCAGTATCGGGCTCGCCACTACAGTCAAGTTTCTATCGCCTGGGTGCCGGTGGCGGGGGGGTGCAGGCGGCGGTTGGGGTTGTGTTTGTTATTGCTAGGATTTCAGGACTCGCGCGCGACTTTCTTTCCCGGGTTCGGATGCGCAAGTTCTACAGCGCTGGCCTTCGTGTTAGTGTCGCAGCGGGATTTGGGTCTCGTGCAGAACGCCGGTGAGGGGAGCTTTGTGAGAGGGTGGTGGGGTGGTGTGAAGTTGCTGTTGACCTGGAAGCTGACCCGGGGCAGCAAGAGGGTAGGTTGATTTAAAGTTACTGCCCAGACATGTTTCCCGACACTAAACCTTAGTCTACTTCAGGGTCTGAAAGATATGTCGATTATATAAGCTATTACATAAGCCATCCAAGTGGCTCTGCCGAGTCCACACGAGCTGGCTGGCCATCAATTCGGTGGCTAGGAACGAGTTTGCCTGCTCAGGGATATATCATAGATTTTTGTCACTGACATCATCAGGGGAAAAAACGAGTTCAAATACAAAGAATAAAACAAAACAGAGAAACAGAATAAAAAACAAAATCAGGCATCATCATCATCTGTATCGCTCGAACTTCTGCACCTTCGTGTAAATTGGCACTTCATCGCAAAGACATCTTCGTCATTTCCTTCCCCAGGGGTGGAAAGTTACGGACGAGGCAGATACTTCTATCGTACACTCGTATGCCCTTCTGGTGGGTCGACATCTAGCATGGTCTCCGTTCCCTTTTCCCCTTCACATTTGCCCCCCGTGCTCACCCGGTTTCGACATTGTCCCCTTCAAATTTCTTTCTCGACTTCCCCATTTTGTCATCGCTAACGCTGTGCTACCCCCCAAAGTATTCCCGCTTATATGGATTTTTTCTCCTCTTTTCCCCTTCCGTTCTAACTAGTTTCTCTCCATTTTGAATTTTGCTTTTCTAATTTAATGATAGCAGTGATAAGTTGGGATGGTTCATTTCTAAAGCCAATGTAATGTTGAATTCTGGTGTGTTGCTGTTGCTTCGCTTATCCGAGGCCAAAAATCTGGTACCCGGAGGCGGTTGCTGCCCCGGTTCGTAAAGACCCCCGTAGAACACAGACATTCCTGCAAAGCATCTAGTGGCAAACCGGATATCAGACTTGTTCTCGCCCCGAGTATCCTAGCAGCTAAGTAGTTGACCCGGTGGGCCGCGCACTTAGTCACGAAGAGGGGTATGTGTGTGGGCAGTAGAGTGAAAAGGTGAAAAACATGGTCAACGGCTTGAAGCTCATTCATGGAAAAATTCTTTTGTCTATCCCAGTATATTGACCTAAGCAGAAGACCCGGGCTCCACTGCTGTATACTTGTGGAACTGGTGGTTATGACAACAAAGCAGAAATCACTGGCATTCCGACACTCTCCAATGTTCTTCACTCCTAAAGCCCCTCTTGTCTAAAACCAGCCACGCAATCCCCCAAAAAGATCAAGAAATGCAAGCAGAAAGGGATAGCGCCACCATCAGCTATTAATTAAACAAAGACAAGACATTGTAACAACTAAAATACCAATTTCCCTTGGGCAGTGAGAGGATACCGGTAGACGGATAACCCGAGTCTTTGTTTAAGGATTGAGAAACCTTTGGCGTTCATTGTGAAGAAATCTTGGCTTGGGCACAATGGGTCCCAGACGGGAATCACTCCCACAGCTGACTGGGGACAAGGTTTCTTCAGCTGGAGGCTGCGCCATACTACCGACAGTTTTCTATAGGGTTACGAAATCCTGTCGACAATAACAGGCGAAACCGTAAAAAGCCTTCAATTGATTGGACTACCAGAGCCCCCCACTTCCCCCCCGTGGCATCTACCCCGGTTCGCCACCCTTACATTAGCTCGTGATTCTTATACCAGATTCCCTTCTGCCAGCTCGCGATCCTATCCGTAGCCCGGCAGGGATAAACTTTTTCATTAGGAGGTCACAGGTAAAGTCAAGTATCACGTAATATCACTCGCCCCTTGTGTAAATTTGTGTGGCCGAGAAAGAGATAATGAAGCTTAATTTTTTCCACTGCATGCGCGGGTGCGGGTTTTTGTCTCGAATCGGGGAGATATAGAAGAGAAAGGAATGATGAAAAGCCGGGATTAGCATCATATGAGGACCCCGGAGAAAGACAAAACGCTTGGGAGAGACTCGGAAGGGGAGAAAACATATGAGAACCTCGGAAGGAGAACGAACAACAGTGATAAGGAAAGGGGTCGTACCATGGCTGATTATGGTATGGCTGTGGAGTTGTGAGACGCATAGAGAAGAGATGAGAGAAGTCTAACGAAGTCTAACGACGAAGAGAGCGGTGAGGAAGAACTAGCAGTAAGAGAAACTAAATGAAAAGAGGCTAGTCTGTGCGGCGGATAAACACTAAATCCGACACCTTGAAGGGTTCGATTGGGAAGTTCGCATAGCGTACAATACCATACAATAAAACACAGCACGGTAATTTACCGCAAACCCACCAGGTGCCCCTATCATAAGCAGCATAGCGGACCCTTCAGATCTTGATAGAGATTTAAGATGAGGGGAGGTTTGCGAACGGGGAGTGTAGGAGGAAAAAAAAAGAAATTTTATGAGCACTTTGTTCCACACTAGGTTCCATAATAATGACCACATTACCGGGCATTGAATTCTATAGAGCGAGATACCGTTTTCAGGGCTGTACCTTGCAGCTGTAAATTACAGTTAGGTGTCAGCCGTTCGCAATACCTTAAGCTAGGGTATTAATCAGATACAGGGAGGTTTCATGGGACTCAGCGGAAGAAATGAGCAGGGGAGGAGAGAAAATTACAAACAGAGATGTGTTATGGGAAATGGGGGATAAGTTAGTAGGTAATCAGAAAGCACGAGTAGTAAATTAGATCCCTACTACTTCCATTCACTGATCAGTGTTGGCAAGTGGCCAGGTCAAAGTGAAGGAAGCCTCCGCCGCGTAAATCCAGCCCTTCCACATGCCGCGGGTTTCATGGGTGCGGGCAGCGCAGCCAGCCTTTCGGCATATGCCATGTGGCTAGTAAATATTTCTTGATGGGCAGCAGATGTCTTCAGATGCCCGCGAATACCTTCCAATGCACACAGATACCCACAGATATTCCCAAATATTTGCCAAAATCATACAATATCTGAAGATATCTTCCGTATGTTCCGGTCTAGAACACACGAAAAGAAATCGAAACATTCCCACAAGTTCAAAAGCGTTAAGAGTTTTGTGGATGCTGGGAAATTTCCTATCACTCAATATATTCCTATAATAGAGGTAAATAGCTCGCACATCAGCAATTAACACTTGATTGTCAAACTATTTCTCACTCCCCACTAGTGTCATAGGGGATATCAAATTCCTTGCGATTTTCTTTATGGCCCGTTCTCAGCCTCATTGTTCTCATCCGGGAAATTCGGCAGTACAAACCATTTCTTCTTTTTGATCCTGATCGTGCGGTCGGTTCCAACTATCTAGGTGAGGATGAGGACGCCCATTCCAGATCTGCACCAAGTCGTGCGCCCGGATGTGTCCTTTGACCCCCATGGGCATAAGTAATCCTGAAGATGATATATCAAAAAAGCTAGCATTGTCATGCTGTTTTAGAGGCCCTTGACGAATAAGCTAGTTTTCTGTACAATCCATGTTAGTATGCTCGTATGCCCTTAAAACCCCAAAAAAACCGCAGATCACAAACCCTCACCCAGGAGGCCCGATCCACCGCATTCAGGAACCTCGTTACGCAGCTTTTCCGACAACACCCACGCGAGCAATATTCACCGTGCCGTTCCCAACGAATCCGGAGCTGGATTTGTCGATGGGAGGTAGTAACCTCTTACTAATGAGTGTCTAAATAGGGGACTAGGTCTCTTCGCGTCGCCACGGCTCTGGTGTCAGTGGATACTGTGGCCAGCGAGAGAGTCTAGCGATGAGCAGTTCAGGCGATACACTAAAGATGGCTGAGCTAAACTATATGGGCATATTGGTGGGTGGTAAGGCCAGTGGATGCAAGGGGCATTGCTAGTCTTGCTGCGCAAGTTCGGTACGCTGGGCTCGTCGCTGATAGGATTGTTTGGACTGATATGAATGAATACATCTAGAGATGCAACTAGGAACACTGCATCAAAATATTTCGCCATCTATAACGGAAGCGAAAAAAGAAACATAAGTATCGCATGAACTAGATTAGAAAATATCGTACACCGGATCTAACCAACACTGAAATATCCATCACGGCTAGACGCTGTGGATGGCGTGAAAGAATTCGCAACAATCCTCATACCCATGAAATGTTAGAAACAGGAAAATGTGAGAGCGAAAAACTGAATCAAGGTCTAAAGAAAGAAAGAAAGAAAGAAAATTCTACTCTAAAAACGAGGAGGGTGGGGGTGGGGGTGGTCAAGGGTGAATGCAATTGATCCGGCTGAGACTGCTTGAGGGGTAAAGGTAGTTTGAGGAGGTTAGATGAGAGGAGAAAGGTATGGGCGTCGAGTGAAGGATGGTCTGCTGTGTGAGAAGTAACCTCTCCTGCCGGCGGCGGTAATGGATTCATCACTCGTCCCAGAGTATTCCCGCCGCGGGCAGAAGCCGTCATTTGACCGTGGATTTCTGATGATAAGCGATCGGAGTTTCGGTATTACAGTAAAAGGTTTATGAAATGCTGAGATAAGTACTCAGAAGCAGGTGATAGGGGCCTTCGGTGATCGTTAGTCGATGAATCGAGACCGAGCTTCAGGAGGAATGCCACAACAGACCCAATACCTCCCGCTCGGGAGAATATGACGGGGGCCATCGGTCACCGCCATCTAAGGAACCGGGATCGATATGACTGCATCCCAGAGGCCCCTTTGCTAGACTCTGTACGAGCGCGGTGGCAGCAAACGATAGGGGGTGTTCGGCCATTGTTATCCGATGAGCGGGGCTCGACACCACCACGCCCGAGAAGTAGCTGGACAACACTGAGCGCACCAGACGCGGCAGCAAATGACAAGGGTGTCCGAACATCGTTATCCGCTGCATCGGGGTCGATATTCCCGCGCTCAAGAAGTAGCTCCACAGCACTCACTACTCCCCCCTCGGCAGCAAATGGCTGGGGTGTTTGGCCACCATTATCCGATGAATTGGGGTTGACGTCCTTGTGTTCGAGAAATAGATGTAAAGTACCATCTGGCCGCTAGATAGAAGCAGCAGTATGTGATAGGGGTGTTCGGCCACCCTCATCCGATGAATCGGGATTGACATCCCCGTGTTCGAGAAGTAGCTTGACTATGCCTTCGTGGCCTCTCTAGGCAGCAAACGATAGCGGTGTTTGGCTACTGGCATCCTGTGAATCGGGATTGACATCCTAGCGTTCCAGAAGCAGCCTCACTACACTCTGCGCCCCATCCTCGGCAGCATATGATAGGGGTGTCCGACCATCGTCATCCGGCGAATCGGGGTTGACATCCCGGCATCCCAGAAATAATTTCATAATAGTCTCTTTCTCGCACCCAGGGACAGTAGCATATGATAGAGGTGTTCGGCCATTGCTATCCAATGAATCGGGATCGACATCCCGGCATCCCAGAAATAATTTCATAATAGTCTCTTTCTCGCACCCAGGGACAGTAGCATATGATAGGGGTGTCCGGCCGTCTTCATCCGGTGAATCCGGGTTGACATTCCCGCGCTCAAGAAGCAGCTTCACAATACTCTCCTGCTCCCACCCAGGGACAGTAGCATATGATAGAAGTGTCCGGCCATTACTATCCAATGAACCGGGATTGACATCCCCGCATTCTAGAAGTAACTTCACCACATCTAGCGCCCCCTCCTCAGCAGCATACGACAGGGGTGTTCTGTGATCGTCATCCAATGAATCCGGCTTAACATCTTCGTATTCCAGAAGCAGCTTCACTACACTCTGCGCTCCCTCCGCGGCAGCATATGATAGAGGTGTTCGGCCACCAGTATCTGATGAATCTGGATCAACCTCCCCGCACAGAAGTAACCTCACTACATCCAATGCCCCTTCCTCGGCAGCATATGATAGGGGTGTTCGGTTATCGTCATCCAATGAATCGGGATCAACATCTTCGAGTTCCAGAAGTAGCGCTACTGCACCCTGTGCCCCCTCCTCAGCAGCGAATGATAGAGGTGTTCGACCGCAGTCATCTGCTGAATCGGGATCAACATCTTCGCATTCCAGAAGTAACTTCATTATACTCCGCGCTCCCTTCTCGGCAGCATATGATAGAGGTGTTCGGCCATCCCCATCTGCTAAGTTGGGATCGACGTCTTCGCATTTCAGAAGCAGCTCTACTGTACTCTGTGCCCCCTCCTCAGCGGCAAATGGTAGGAGTGTGCGGCCATCGTCATCAGGCGAATTGAGATTAACACCCCCGCGCTCAAAAAACAATTCCACAATACCCTTCTCCTCCCACTGAGAAATAGTGGCATATGATAGGGGTGTTCGGCCGTCGCTATCCAATGAATCAGGATCGACCGCCCCGCACCCCAGGAGCAGCTTCACTACCTCCCGCGCCCCTCCTCGGCAGCAAAAGATAGAGGTGTTCGGCCGCAGTCATCTGCTGAATCGGGAACAACATCTTCGCGTTCCAGAAGTAAGTTCACTACACTCCACGCTCCCTTCTCTGCAGTATATGATAGAGGTGTTCGGCCATCCTCATCTGCTAAATCGGGATCGATATCTTCGCATTTCAGAAGCAGCTCTACTATACCCTGTGCCCCTTCCTCGGCAGCATATGATAGAGGTGTTCGACCATCCTCATCCGCTAAACCGGGATTGATCTCTTCGCATTTCAGAAGCAGCTTCACTACACTCTCTGCCCCCTCCTCAGCAGCAAATGATAGAGGCGTTCGGCCGTCGTTATCCGATGAACCAGGATCGACGCCCCCATGTTTCAGAAGCAGGTTCAATACATTCTGTGCTCCCTCCTCAGCAGCGTATGATAGGGGTGTTCGGCCATCGTTATCAGGTGAATCGGGATCGATATCCCCGTATTCTAGGAGTGACTTCACTACACTCTGCGCATCTTCCTCAGCAGCAAATGATAGGGGTGTGCGGCCCCCGTTATCCGCTAAATTGGGATCGACATCTTCGCATTCCAGAAGCAGCTTCACTGCGCTCAGTGCCCCCTTCTGCGCAGCATATGATAGAGGAGTTCGACCATCCTCATCCGACGAATCGGGATCGACATCCTCGCGTTCTAGTAGTAGCTTTACTATACTCTGTGCGCCTTCCCCTGCAGCAAATGACAGGGGTGTCCGGCCATCGTGATCTAATGAATCGGGACCTACATCCCACCGGTCCAGCAGTAGTCTCACTACGCTCAACGCCCCCACCGGGGAGGCATACGATAGTGGTGTTCGGCCATCCTTATCCGATGAGTCGGGATCGGCCCCGCCGTGTTTCAGAAGGTGCTTCACTATAGTCTGTGCCCCCTCCTCCGCAGCGTACGATAAGGGTGTGCGGCCAGCGTTATCCGTTGAATCGGTATCGACCTCGCCTCGTTTCAGAAATTGCCTCACCACGCTCAGCACCCCTTTCTCTGCAGCAAAAGATAGGGGCGTTCGGCCCTCATTATCCGATGAATCGGGATTGACATCCCGGCGTTCTAGAAGTAGTTTCACGACCCCCAGTTCCCCATTCTCGGCAGCAAATGATAAGGGCGTTCGGCCATTGTAATCCGATGAATCGGGATTGACACTCCCGCGTTCGAGAAGCAGCTTTACTGCATTTTCATTCCCCAGCTCAGCAGCAAACGAGAATACTGTGCGGCCGTCTTGAATCGCCATGTCGGGTTCGATATCTTCTTGCTCTAGAAGCAGCTCCACCATCCCGTCTCTTCCAGATTCCACGGCCCACATTAACGGTGTGTCACCCGCGGAGTTGCGCCCATTCACGTCCCATATCGCCATCTCCAGCATAGCAATAGCAATCTCTGCAATCCCCCAAAAGGCGATGCAGTGCAATCCACTAATTCCCTGAAACCCCTTCCTACATCCCAAGTTTCGCATCTTCTCTCGCCAGAGAATAGCGGTAGATACATGGCTCTCGCATACCTCAAGGAGTCGCAGCGCTAGAGACCTCACAGCCTCAGTCACCCCCCTGGCTGCATGGGTCCCCCAAAAACATGCAGCATATTCAAGAAATGGCGTTCCCGCCAGGGCCGTACCGAGGCTTGGGGGGAGCGCACAGACTGATGGACTGTTTAAATAGCTGAGGCAGACTTCAGCCATCATCGAGTGAGCAGTGGCAAATAGGGTGGGATGTTGTCCAAGATACTCCTGAAGTGTGAGATGCAGGAGATGGAGGGTTGATGCTTTTTCGTCAATCGTAACTAGTCCTAAAGTGCAGTCCAGCACGGTCCGTATCGCTGGCACATTGTGGATGTTGAAGTCCTCCACCCCTAATTCCACTCCCAGCGCATGACACAACTCTCCCGATTTCAAGGGCCGCTCACAGCGGGAAACTCACATCAGCGCTTCCATCCCAAGCTTCGATTTACTTCCACCTTGCTGTCTTATCCGATCTAATGTCGTGTTGTGTACATGCTGTAAACCAAGGCCCTTGGTCACCCTATTAAGCACCTGCCGCCTCCGGTGAACGGTTGTCTCTGCAAGGATTGCGTCCATGCTGACGCAAACAAGAAGAAATCTAGAGATTACTTAGTTCAGTGTATGGAATTCAATACCTGGAGATAATACACACATCCCAGAGAGCCTTTCTAGTATAACTTTGAGAATATCAGTCCGCAATTCCTTGTCCATCGCATTGGGGACTAGGTCCCCCTTCAATCTCTTCACAATATATGTTCCTATATCATCCAACGCTGGTTTTATTGTGACCACATCGGCATCCTGCGGAAAGTATCTCTCCACTTCCGTTCCAATCTGGGGCCTTCCGGTAAGGAATAGCCGAGTGTTGGGACACTCCCGGACAACACGCTGTAAAGAGTCCCACAGCTGAGCCCGGTGCTTTGTAGGAAACTCATCTAAAGCGTCGATGCAGATAAATCCCTTCTCCAAATGTGACATTGAGACGATAAGCATCTCGAGAATCTCCGGAAGCCGGAGCCCACAGCCGTCAACCTGTCTTTTGGCTTGCTCAAACGCCTGCTGTACTTCATCGGGGATCTCTGTCAATGCTCCGACAGCCTGCCTCAACACCGACCCCAATACAGTGCTCGCAGTTACCACATTCTTATCGGTGAAGTCGCAGTAAACATAAGTAACGGCCACACTTTCTCCATCTATCTCCCTACGAAGTGTGTCTATCACAAGAGAGCTATACTGCGGTTTCAGCATTATACCCACTTGGGGCTACGGCAGATCATACCTCATATATGTTTCCCCAACCCCTAGGTCTCCATAACATAATAGAACCGGCTTTGCAGCTCCGTCACCTAATGTCTGCCATTCAGAAAACACTCCTGTGCGAAGAAACCAGTCTCCCACTCCATCCGCCCGGTCGTCACTAACAGCTTGGTGCCTTTCCCGTGATACTAAAGGAGATAACCACTCTAGAACCTGGTGTTTTTCATCGGATACGACTATATTGCACTTATTGAATTCAGTGTTGAAACTGCTGACGATATTCCCAGTATCCCTGATGTTGCAAGTCACGCCAGGGCTCAGTTCAACATTTCGGTCCATTTCTTCTGGGATATCGAGTGCCTTGATAAAATTTGTCGTTTAAGCAAAGAAAGGGTAGGTATTGGGCTACTGTAATGGACGGACGGACGAATGTTGTGGGAGGCGATTTTCTAGGGTCGGAAATCCCTTCCCACGTCGTGGTTATACCGTACTCTAACGTTTCGCCCCAAACGGAAAATACCGGTATGTCTAGCCCCTTTTGCCAATACCGACACCCGTGTAACCTCGCCGGGGTCGCGATCACCTCAAAACTCTCTCGGCAACATGCGAAGTTGGACATGATGGATTGTTCAACAAAAGTAACAATTCCAGGAAAGCCACGGGTGTGCTGAAAACGCCGAAAGATAATCATAGCAATTAATCTTTTTTTCCTCTTTTTTTCGTTAAATCCGTGGCATGATTTGAGCTTTCATACGTGACGCGCACACCCTATAGTACAGGTATGACTAGCATAGGCCCCTCAAGACCTTGAGGGATTTGGGAATTCTTTGCTCTTTTTGTTGCTGGCCTAAAACCTTCAGGTCCCACAGGAATTTTTCTCCCATAATATTATTATATCAGAAAAGTCTTTGATGGCTGTTGATTTCCTTTTTTCTTCTGCCTACCCCTCCTTTTCCTCTGTTCTACCTGGCTGGCTGAGATGCCTCGACGTTGCTTGGAGGTAGGTATTGGGACCAGATGTGATCTGATTAGATGGGATATCCGACGATCAGATCCCACCTTTGAGATAGGCCTATAGTACATAATAAGATACGGTACGGTACTGTACAGTACTCATATAAAAGTTGCATTCAAGAAGAATCTCATACCAGTAGTAAATAAAAACACAAAGTAAGACAAAAGAAAGAGTTTTGCTAAACTAAATAACACCCATCGTGGTAACAGGCTATTATCAAAGTGAATTCGAGTTTCAAACGAAACCCCCAAGCATAGCCGATCTAGAACTAACGAAACCAGCTTTCAAACCGTACCACCAGCTGTACTACTCGAGTGCCCAGCAATGGTGCCTACTTTCTTCTTCTGCGGGTCCTGCACTTTCCCGACAACAAACTCCAGAGCGGAGCCGTCCCAGTGTGTTTGTGCGATACAGCAGCAGTGTAGCAGGGTGCCACCCGTGGTATCATGTCTCACGAGGAGGGCCATCCCAGCACGCTTATAAAGCTCTACGGTGAGTTCGGTATGCCGGCCACTTGTAGGATCTTGAGATTTTTCTGTGCTCGTGGCCCTGAACCCTCTTCTGACCTTCCGAATGGGAAACTAAATTGAAAGGCTGGGGCTGAAAAACCGGAGGAAAGGAGATTTATCGTAGAAGTCAGTAGAAAATACAGTAAAAACTCAAGTAGAAGACAATGGTGCTACAGCACGACGTTGGAATTCCCCTTCTGGGCTAGGCGATAGGGAAACGCCGCAAATTCAGTCCCCAGCTAAGACAAAACAAAAGGAACATACACTGCGCCTTACTAGGAGAGGAAACTCTAACGTCCTAGCACATTTATCTTCAATTTGAGTTTTCACGGTACTGTGGGCGTGAGTAATCTTAAGCGACCAGTAAGGGCTCTTTTTTGGAGCCATATAGTAACTTCCCCCCGCCTCAGAACTGCATCAAGTGGGCTTTTTGTGGCGGAGGGGGAAAAATTAATCAGGGGGATTCACATGAACTTATTCTCACTACGGTGTAAGCACAGTGCAGTATGATACAAGATAGAAAGAAGAAAAAATAGGGGGCCCCTCAAGAAAAATGGAGCAACCCCCAACCCCCCAAGGACTTCGACGATCTTTACTCAAAATATGCTTCTATTTTAGCCATCATAATTGTTCCTCGAGAGGTAAACCATCACCTGTGTGAATGAACAAAACAAAACAGAGCGTCTGCTAGTAGTGTGGTTCACTGCGGCACTGCTGGTACAGTATGGGTACTGTACTCTTTGGAGGTTTTCGGAACAATCTGTTGCTAGATTCCAATCATCGATATCCGAACCGGAACCAGACCAAGTGGTAACAACAATTTCTTTTATGTCATTCGGGTCGGGTAGATCCCCGTACAGGGGAAGAGTACTGTTTCTGGACTATGATAACGCTTCAACTATCGGGGTCCAAAATGTCTGTTTGCATCTGTTCTAGCTGTTCGAGTTGCGTGGCGTTCTGACGCCCGCTACCGCTGCTGCAATCGGTAACGCTAGGCAAACAGTGTGGGGCGGTGGAAAATACCGATACGGTACTGGGCTCGAGCTCTCTGAGGAGTAAGCCTAACCATGGTGCACCACAGAACCCCGCTCGTGAATCCTCTGCGGGGATTCCATGGCTGCTACGGGGCACGCTGTATCCTTTGCGGAGAGGCCAATGGATCGACCGGGAGAAAGGGGGATCAGGGAGGATTAAGCACAGGCAGTGGTGGGTTTCTCCATATAACACACTTCCCTGTCCTTCCGTTAGATAAAACTTGAGCCCAAAAAAATGGTTGACCAATCCCTCTCTTTAATGTCCTTATCATATTGCCCCACCAAGCCGCTTTGCATCCCAGAACCCTGCCTCTAGTGGCCGTTCCCGCTAGCTCGATGTGGGGCCCCTAGCTCCCGGGTCAAGGGATCGAAACATGAGGTAGAGGTTACCGATGCGGGGCGTGATAACATGAAGTCATGAAATATCACTCGGTAACACGTAAGGTCCAGTTTCGATTATGTTGTGTCAACGCGATAGGTAACGATGGTCTATCGATTATCTAAAAGAAAAGAAAGAAGCAGTACTCTTGAGAAAAGGGAGGGGGGGAATCACACTAGTTGGGGTAGTAAGTGGCGACTGTGGGTCAGCGCACAAACAAAGCATCCAACTTATCTGTAGGAATGCATCGGTAGTCCACGACATCCACATTCCTAAAATAGGTGTGTGCAACATCGTGCGGGACCAGAGACCGATTATGTCCCGGCCATAGAGCTACGGACCGGGGTAATAGCATATCCATATTCTAATAGGTTCCCCCTAGGAAACTACTTCCATTGTCGGCTTCCAACTCACAATTTCGGGATTAGACAGCGAGGTGGTACTCCGAGTGATACTCGATGTTACTAAAGTGAGATGTATATTAAGTTCGTGTTTCTGTTAGCTTGGCAGTCAGGCCAAGTCAATCAACTGATCTTCCGCTACCATTTTTCCCTATTTTCCTAGAAGTTCTAACTGGAGGTTTACAAAGCGTTAGCTACCCGAGAATACAATGCAGTGCGATACAATAAGGTAACTTACCAGACGCCGTCATCTGGGCCAGTATACAAAAACTCCCTAAGTCTCAATAGAGGCTTAAGAATAGGGGGGGGTTCCGAATGGCGTACCAGGGAGGAAAAGAAATCCCAACCTAGGTTTTGGGTACACGGTTAACCCAGCGCATTACGTATAAGAATATAGTGGATGCAACTTGTCTCCCCCAGTGGGTCCTCCCCGCACACAATCCTCCCCGCATGCCACCAAATCGCCCGTGCCAAGTCTTTTGTCAAACCATACTCTAATCTCACTTGTCTGACGATCTAAAATCCTGTTGCTATAAGGAAACCTGATTTATTAGCACATTCTGCGCTCGAGGTCCCATAGCAAAAGACAAAATTGCCTAGCATCACATTTTATAATGCGAGACACGGTTTTCCAGGACTATCTTACAGCTGTAATTCACGGTAAGGTGTTAGTGCGGCCCGATGCAGTGGCGTGCGGTGCTGCTCGAACAGTAGGGGGTTTCATAGAACGCAAAAAACAAAAAGATTGTGCCACAATAGAACGAATTTCCCATAGGATGTCACAGGAAGGGTTAAGTTAGCATCATAATTCCAGGGAGCATGGATACGGTACCGTATTGAACCCACACTACCCCTCCCTCCTAGCTGACCAAAGGTGGTCCTCCATTACCACGATACACCCTTCGTTCGCTTAATATCGTCCCGCCGACGAAATGGCATTACACTAACAAGCGTTTACCCCGCTTCCATAACGTGTCGGATCTCAAGCGTTCATCCAACAGGCTTCATTACTCCATCCCCAAAGTTTCTTCGCAAGAGCAGTATTTGCCGTAAATATTTCTGAAAAATCGGGGGCCAATCCCCCCTTTTTATTAACTCCGTGGATGCTTCAGGTACAAATACTGCACTCGGGGGTTGATAAAAGTCGGGACCACCTCGATCAGGGGTCACCCGCTGCGCCTATGCCGGTCCGGCGCGTGCCCTTTAACTAGCTACTATCGCACCGGTAAATGTTTATCCAATTTGTGCAACCTAAGTTATAACATAAAGGCCCAAAGCACTAACAAAAGAAAAACTCCCCAACCCTGTCTACTACCTTCCAATTATGACCCCTCCGGTATGCAACCAACCACGCATCCTTCCCCTCAAATAAGCAAGGCGGGTAGAAAAGGAAAATGCCACCCCCAGACACCACAAAGAAAGCCCTTTTCTTGTTTCTAAGACCAAGAAACTTGCGGTTCCCTAACATCCACAGAAATGTGACCATGAGTGCCTAGCGTTTGTGTTGCCCGAAATACTCTGTAAACGGCCCTTGCTGTTCTTCTCACAACAGAGGATGCAATGGGGTGTTAGCTATGGCTTTTTCATCTCACGAGAGAGAACTATTCTACTCGAGTAGCACACTTATGAAGCTCCAAGTTTAGCGGGTGGGTGGGTAGGATTGTGAGGGTTCATCCGTTGTTTTTCCTTGCAAAAATAAAAACGTCGGACAGGTGCATAAAGTATACTAGTAAACGCGTGAGTAACGAATGTCGGATGGGGGTGCCAAAGCGGAGAGAGAATAAGGCTGTTTGTTTCTGTAGTGCTGTGCCAGGCTCCCGATGCCAATTGATGATGCAGACTGTGAGAGAGTACGGCTACAAGAGTATTCTCACAACAGACAGAGGCTATCACTCGACAACCAGTTTCTGATGGCTCACTATCGGGGTTTCCATAATCCGATAACTGCTTCAGCACGCACCCATACCGGGTAGCAGGTGGTAAGGGTGTTCGGCGGCCGTTATTCGACAAATTAGGACCGACTTCCCCACGTTCTGGATGTATCTTCACTACACCTTCATGCCCTCTCGAGACAGCAAGTAGCGGGGGTATTCGGTTATTGTTACCGGAGGAATCAGGACTGATATTCCTGCGCTCCTTGTCCGCAGCAAATGATAGGGGTGTTCGTCTCCTTCTATCCAATGAATTGGGATTGACATCCTCACATTGCAGAAGTGCCTTCACTACCCCTTGATGTTCTCGCGAGGGGGCGGGCGATAGTGGCGTTTAGGCATCTTTATTCAATGAATTAGGATCGACATCCCCAGGTTCCAGAAGTACCTTCACTAAACCTTCCCGCTTGTTCTTGGCAGCAAATGGTAATGGTGATCGGCCATGGATATCGGATGAATCGGGATTAACATCACCGGGTTCCAGGAGTAGCCTCACTACACCTTCGTGCCCTTATGAGCAGTAAGCGATAGGGGCCTTCTACCCCCGCTATCTGATGAATCGGGGCCAATATCCCCGCGCTCGAGAAGCAGTTTTACTACACCTTCATATCCTCTCGAGGCAGCAAGCGATAGCGGGGTTCGGCCATCACTATCTGACCAATCCGGGTTGACATGTCTGCACTCCGGCAGCGGCTCTACAGCAAGTTCGCTCCCCGACTCCGCAGAAAACGAGAATACAGTTCGACCGTTTCGAGTAACTATATCGGGTTCGAGATCTCCCCGCTCTAGAAATAGCTCCACTATCTGGTAATTTCTATACTTAACTGTCCATACTAATGGTGTGTTGCCCCTGGAATCACGGCCATTCAGGTTTCCATCTTTTTATGCTTAACATAGCGACCGCAATTTCTACTATCTCCAAAATGCGATGCAGTGTAGTCCACTAATTCCCTGAGAATCTTTCGCAAAGCACCGCTCACGTATCTCTTTTCCCCAGAGAATAGCGTCAGATACATGGTTCTCGTATCCGTCAAGAAGTCGCAACACGAGAGGTTCTACCGCCCCAGTCACCTCCCCGACTGCGTGAGTTCTCCAGAAACATGTAGCATATCCAAGAAGCGGTGTCATCGCCAGGACCTTAAGGAGGTTTGACGGTAATGCGCGGACTGATCGACCGTTTAAATAGGTGAAGCAGATTTCGGCTATCATGGAATGAGGAGCCGCAAATAGGGTGGGATCGCCTTCAAGAAGCTCTTGAAGGGTGGGATGCGGGAGACAAATCATTGACGCCTTTTCGTCGTGGCGGTAATGAAACTCTGTTATAGCTACATGGAAAGTCGACAATATGAAAAAGTTTTTTTCTCTCCTGAATATAATAATGAAGTGTTCCAGAACTATTCTATATTCGTAAGAATGCAACTGAGAGTGTGCTAACCCCCATATGGGCCTTTGGAGCTTTACAAATAGTACTAGGCAATACTGAATACAGTCAGCTATAGTCAAGTAACTGGGTAGTGATTTGAAGTATTACTTGATAATTTACTTATTCTATATATTTTCTGAAGTATCACTTGATACTATACTCTGGTTGAGAAATCATTCATGTTGAAATAAAAGTATTTGATATATTTAAAGACCGCTGATTTCCAATATAGAAATGGTAGACTTCGCCTGAGAGTGTTCTTATAATATACTTGACTAAATAGTTACTTTGTTTCCCAAGTACATCCTCTTGAAGACTTCTTCAACTCCACTGCTCTCCGGTATACTAAAGACTGACAAGACTCCATCTTTATATTTAGCATTCTTAGCAATCTATATTAAATCAGAACAACAACTGCACAACTATGATGCTAATAATGAAATATCTTATACCAACTTTGTGTATAGGAGGTATAGCCTGAGAGGAAAGCTGAATAGAAGGAAGTTCAAAGAGAGAGTCCATTGGCCAAAGAGTTTGTTTTGAAATAACAATACTCCAAAATATGAATATCCTCCAATAACTAACTTATTCAGTAAGTATGATAGCAGTTGGGACTGCACTACAAGGGGAAAAATTCCGGGAACTTGGATTTGGTGAATGCTTCTGACCTGTCACTCGTTTTGGTATAGCCTTTTCGACACATTCGATAAGCTAGGAAGCAAAGAACATCTCTCTCTGGATCACTTACCCTCTGGTGATATTTGTTACTTCATTTTTGTCGTTAAATCACATTCTTCTTAATATGAAAAATAAAAATAAAAAAGTGTTCTCCACACCAGCAATTGCTTCATCCCTTCTTCTCTTCTCCATTGATCTTACATTATCAGGGGTGATCCCAGCCTTCAAATCCAACCTATATTCTAAGCCATATGTTGAACTCCTGTCAAGTCGGACGTGATTCAAAAGAGCTTGAATCTATTTGACCAAACTTATCTTCCTTTCTATGATACCAGAAATCTATATATTTTTGGGACTGTGAGTGCCTTACTTCAATACCCGGACCAATCCAGTGACAGAGTAAAGTTGTGGGCTTGCTATACGCTCCAGACATACTTTACAACGATTGGAAGATGCTCGCAGACAGCTTGAAATGTTTTCTCATAGGGCAGAACAAAGTCTATCACGAGCGGGAGAAAGGATAACAGTATGATCCGTCCCGCGAATTTAAAGAAAAAGAGAAGAAAAAAATTAAAGTCCCCCAATACCCCCGCGATACCACTTCACAGCGCTGACTACTGGGAAGGAAACAAATCAACTATTTATCAACATACGGATAAACTCTTTATAGCTCTCAATCTGTACACAACCAGTTGCGAAGGAAATTTGCTGATGTTCCAGTCAAGGAGAAATAAAGACTCAAAATATTGAGAACAAAAAAAATAAATCACAAATCCGCCATTCCCAGCTCAGATTCCAACGGAAATGGGGATAGGGGACATTAGCCAAGCGTCCCGGAGGGTGCAAGAATCCCCTTACCAAAAAGATAAAAGGAAAGAAAGAAACCCCTTAAGTTAAGGTCAATCCCCACCCCGGTACCAGAATACAACAAAGAAATCGCTTAGTCCCCACACTCACACTCAGAAAGCGGTCAGGCTATGCTTTGAGGTATCTATCCCTGGTCCCAGATTCCAACTCCTGATATCCGTTCTGCTGCTTCTCTTTGTGAACGTGACACCTCCGGGCAACAGTACGGACTAACGCTACGGACTCCCTACGAGACGCCAACGCCATGGGCCAAGGTGGAGCTCCCCTTTACCCCACTATATCATATGACCCACGTTAGCTCACCTTTTACGATCATCCAAAACTAAAGCCCAATTTGTATGCCCTCCCCCCGACTGATATCGTACTGGCTCCCTGGGAAAATTCAACCTACCGGCATCCTTCATCACAGAAATCCGAACCCGGAATGCCGTTTTACACTCGAGTTTGCATATCCGAAGCGTTCTGCCAAGGGGTCTTCCACGCTCGGCGAAAACTCCCTTCCTTTGTAATGACTTCGCCGCAGAAGGTGACGGCTGGTCCCCCAGCGTCTTGTCGCTCACGATTACTCATGTTTGTTGTGTGTAGGTATTCGCAGTCCTGATCCGCTGGAGTGGAAACACACAGGAGAGAATGCTTCACCGCAAGGGCCAAAAGGCAAGTGGGGGTCCAACATCACAAGGAATCACTCGTCGATCACAGAGGATCCTGGAATTTTTATAGACAAAGGTTGGAGATATGATATTGGGAGTAGGGTATAACAGAAAAGGCAATGGGAGACAGGAATTTGATAGTGGTCGACAGATGGCAGAACGTTCGCAGGATAAGGACTGTAGTTGGTGGGGTGAAACGTTCCGATAATTTCGGGAAAGTTTGGCGAGGTTTGTCAACTTCTCTGATCTTCAGTCGCTCACCAATGGCGGTAACACAGCTACAGGTGCGAAGACTTCCAGCACCCATTTTCGGGAAGTCGCCAATAACCAAACACCTTTTCCTCTCTATTACGTCATGTTCCTACAAATCTGCTGCTCAAAAATACTTTGGCCTTCTCGGTGTGCATTCCGGGTAGCTGCTTCAATTTAGGTGTCCGTGTCATCGCGTGAAAATGAGAACCGTGTTAAGCTCTGTGGGCCGAGCAGATATGGAAATCCCTCAATCATGACACCCCAAACAATGACCACTATGGGTAACTTTCCCTGAGTTTTTAAAATTCGGAAAAAAAATGCTTAGCTCCACTCCATGTATGAGCACCGCTCACAAACACTATTATTTTTCTTAAATATTTTTTTGGGCCAACCAATAGCGCTTCCTTTCTCGCGAAAATCGGCAGGTGGTGCGTTTTAACTAACGTCCCCTCTTTCGGATTCCCCCATCGCATCCGTCCAGGGTCCGTCAAAAGCTCATGCAACAGACACCTAGGCGAAAACTCAGAAAGAGCCCATGATTTCAAGTACAGTTAATGAGTCAGGTCGGTGTTGTTTCCCGACAGCTATCACTATTGGTACCCAAGTTAAATTTAGCTAGAAACCCCCTGCGCTCTTCCTCCCTTCGGCGAGTTGAGCAAATAGTCAAACATATAACGCTTCCGAATGTCCCACGACCCGGGTTAACATCACCGCCTACTTGTCTGCTGACCCCATCTTTCCGAATTTCTGTGCCGTTTAGGAGTTCAAAACCAAGTTCTATCTCGGGGCCCACCGACCAGCACTCCCGGGACTAGCAAAAGTATCAAATCTTCCAACATTTGATAGACACAAAATTAACTGTACCACCACCAAACCGACGCTCCAAGAGGATATACTGTTACTGGCTATTTTCGTAGCGGGAAATTGGCTATTATGCATAGAAGGGTCAAAGATACCCTACTTTCCCACTGGCACTCCCTCATTCACTCAGTTCCATAGTTAATGGCCTCGTATTCACGACTGGCGTACACTAGAGTTCCTGGGCGCGGCCGAAGCTGCACCGCTGAAAATCTAGAGCTCTTTCCGTGACGCCATTATTACCAAGGAGAAGCGGGCTACGGTTGCTCCTATCAAGTTACTGCAGCCGGATGTATATAAAATGTGGGGAACCCCACACTACCATAGCTGTGGGGCGATAATGCGGTTCGTGAAATCGGTCTTCTACTGAGTAGGAATATGTGGATCCTCAAGGATCCTGATTCATCCGTTAGGTGAACACAATATCAGAACCCTAAATATACCGGACACTCGGCTAACATGATAACTACCAATTTATAGGCCAGGCAGCCGGATCAAGGTGAAGAGACCTGAATACTTCTGCCAGTATTTCCAGCACCGCCATTCAGCATCATTTGGTGCACTATGTCAACGGACATGCGCAAACAGCCAATAGAAATTTAACGTAATTCGGTAGTTTTACCGTCACCTCAGCCCCCGAAGAATTACCCAGGTTATGGTTCCCAGGGCGCATAAGTCAAATACACAAAGGTAGGAGTCCCTAGTTCGAATGCTAAATTTTTCCTCGGCCCCCTGTCATATTGTGATTTGCCAGACAAATACCTAACTGCTCTCCAATAGTTGCTCGAACCAGGTACGAATAGGAAATAAAAAGGCCCCCGATGTCTCTTCACACCCCTCATCAGAAGGGAAAACAAGAAAGAAAACTGTGAAGTATTTGAATCAGCATCCTTCCCAAATAAATCCGTTCAAATGCCAAACTTTATGCCGCAGGGACGAACTACTGAGCCGTTTCTACTCTCCTGTTCAGAAATCTCTTCCGGGGGCCTTCAGACATACTTCTCAAGGCAGCGGTGGGTCTCCCAAGGCCTAATCCCGTAGAAAATACTCTTCTCCGGTCATATCAACTACCATACGCATAACAGCGGCAGGCCGAGTTCCCCAGAACCCACAGGACACCTCTAAGGTCTCAGCGGTGTGGAGGCACTGCCGTAGCAGCGTAAAAAGTCACCAGTGGGCTTCGGTACGATAATCATCCGTTCATAATATGCCGGTATCCAATTCGAAGACCCAATAGTTAGCATACCACTTCAACCTGCAGCCTCCACACATACTTCGAATCATCGGTCGTCATCTATCGCTTGCGCGTCCTTTCGTCTAATGACTCAACCCTTTCCGAGTGATAGCCCATGAACTCCGGGTAAGTCCTTCTCCGGGCTGGCGTTAGTAAGCAACACCAATTTACCCCACAGCTCCGATCCTCAGAAATCGCCGAAATTAACGATTGGCAACAGGTTACGGTATCATAAGTAGCCCATCGCACCATTATCCCCCTGCTACTGAGCGATGCGAACAATCACCTCAAGGTCCAGTCCGAGGTAGCTTCAACCGAACCCGTTTCATCCCTTCTCAATCACGGGCGAATACAATAGCCATTAGCCAACGCGCGTATCATAGGGGGCTGACTACCGTAGGCGAATATTATAACACACGGGATTACACGGTAGCCATTTTCCCCCACCGTCATCGGTTGCAACGCCACGAGTGTCAGTCTATCAGCAACAGTGCGGGAGCGTGACACACTACGGTAAGCCATCGGGAAAATAGACTTCAACAGGATCATCAAACCTTACGGAACGAAATCGACAACAGTTAACCCTCATCCATCTCCCCCTTGCCCTCTCTCCTTTTCCCTTCTCTCGTTTTACTGCTTTCCAGAGCATTACACAGGAAAAGAAACACATACAAGATGCCCGGCCACATGAACGCCTACCGCCTAACCGCCGACCTCTGCCACCTAGCATCCAAAGCGATCCTAATTCTCACGATCCACCTCCACAGGAGTGCGGAGGGCATCTCCCTCCTCACACAGATGCTCTACGCCCTCGTCTTTCTCACCCGCTACACCGACATCTTCAACCCCCGCGCCAGCGCGTACCTGACGATTCTCAAGTGGACGTACATCCTCACAAGCTTCTACATCATATATGTCATGCTGAGGGTCTTCAAGCGAAGCCGCGAGGAGGAGAAGGAGTGGAGAGTAGCGGCGGGGGTTCTGGCGATTAGCTTTGTGCTCGCGCCCGTGTGTTGGGGGCTGACGGAGGTCATTTGGAGGGGGACGGACAGGAGATATTGGCTCACTGAAGTAAGCTTTTTTTCTTCTTTCTCCCTAGAGAGTGGGTGAGAGGAAATGCGATGTTAATCAAAATATAATGGTACTTTAGATCCCCTGGACCTTCAGCATAATCCTCGAATCCGTTGCCGTACTGCCACAAATATCGCTGCTGCGGTACACCGCCATCCCCACCGCCATAACAAGCTACTACCTGCTAACACTAGGCGTCTACCGCGCACTGTACATCCCCAACTGGATCGTGCGATATAACGACCCAAGCGACCAGCTCTTCGAGCCGTGGGCCATCATATTCGGCGTGCTACAGACAATACTGTACATCGAGTTCGCGTGGATATATTGGCGCCGACAGCGCGTCAAGATCCGCGACAACGGTGCCATCCTCGATGGTGAGGACTTTATTTCCGGTGGCCTGGTACTCCGCTGGATCGGCAAGATTGGGGGGAGGAGCGGTGAGAGGAGCACCGGGGGTGGGTGGAGGGGCAGGGGCGCCGGAGGGACTGGTGGGATCAGCGTTAGCGCTGACGAAGAGGCAGACTTGGTCGGTGAGGAGTTTGGCGATAGTGATGAGGAGGATGAGGGTGAGGGGCTTGAGAGTGAGAGTGGCAGCGAGGGGGCGGTGGTTGGGTAGATTTTTCCTGCTTTCTACGAGTCAAGGCGGCAGGAGAGGCCTTGTGGGAGGGGCTTGGGGGGGCATGCAATCTCTCGGATTGTCTTTCACGTGTTTACTTAGTCACCCAATCAAGGAGCAATAGTTCATGCGGGGTGACCAACGAGCGGTTCCTGCATATGCTTGTCATGCTTTAGCACACGATACCATAACTTACATACCGCGCTCCACTGCGCCGCGGATCAACGTAAGGAGTGAGCGGAGCGGCGGAAGTAAGGTCTATGCATCAATGCACGCTAGCTTACCCGCGTAAGGGCACCAAAGTAAAGGGGTTTTGTCCGCCAATCGCCTCCCCTCCGTGCGTCAATGCCAATGCCACCGTAGCATGGTACCAGGCTCTCCCCCCAGAATTTTGCGTAGCCACGCGCGAGCATCTACCCATCATACAGTACCAAGACTGCCATGTCCAATATCGTGCCCTTGAAACCCCACAACTCAACCCCATTCCAGGCCGCCCCGTGGCATCACACCTCTCGCGCCAGGCACAATCCCCCACTCAGCTTCCCCCCCCCAATTTTTTTTACCCTATCACCACATACGAGTACCGTAATATATCATCCTACCCCAACTCCTCGGCGCGTATGGCGGTGCTACCTTACTATTACCATTCACCAGGAGACATCACTGGGGTGGACCAGCAGCGAAGGTTCTTGTAAAGTAGCACTTGTGAACCGGTGGGCCTACCATAAAAGAGTCCAGGCAGCGCAGTAAACCGCAGGAATGGGAGTGGGGATGGATGGATGAATGCGGACTGCAAATAACCAACGATAATACCCTCACCCCCCCCCCACCTCCTACACTTGCTAATTAGCCGACCGAGCAAGTCAAAGCAAAGTATCGAGAAGTAAAAGTCCAGAAACCTAAATACTGGACCGTATATTTTTCGGGAACTACCGGTATTACAACTGCTAACTTCGTGCGGGTACCGGTGCTCCTGTCACCACACCCCACATCCGTACCACCACCACCCATACAGCACATACGGGATTTACCAGCAAAACTCGCAGAATATCATGCCACAAATTAGTCACGTATGACATTGTACGGTACTTACCCCCAGCCCGCAAGTACCCGCACACCCTTGGGGGGGAAGGACGCCCATGGCAGGCAATAGCAAACGCAAGGAGCTTATTTTCGTTATTGTGTTCCATCGTAAGGGTTGTTGGTTATTGTCGGTTCCTGCGGCGCAGCGCAGGGTTCGCCAAATATTATGGCACAAAAATGCCAAGTACGGTAGGCTAATGTCAGGAAGATAATGTAAGAAAGAAAGAATAGGTATGATAGTAAATATCGACACACCACTATAGTCCGTTATATCCTCAGCGGGCAGTACAGTACGGTACTCGACGTAGGGAGAGGGTGCAGGGTGTATATCTATTTATTCGTTTGTTTCTTCACCCCTCACCTCTAACAGACTCCACCCCACTTCTAATAGCAACTTCGCAAGCAAGAAACATACTCCCCCCGCCGTCACCGGGTACAGTACCGATGGTTATATTTTTATTGCCCTCCGGCAACCAGGTCAAACGGTTCATTGCTATTGTTGCACCTCCCCTGGCCGGGGTCAGGGATAAGTTACCTTTTCATAACTCTTGTCAACCTATTTTTACCGACCCACCCCTGCCGTGTCTTGCCAAACGGGGGAGCAACCAACGCCAAAATAGAACTCCCGGCCCTCCAACCGCTCCAAAAGAGGCTATCCAAGCGAGCACGCAACCTTAAGGTGTTGCGCCAGACGATCGCCGCAGCCCTCTTCGGTATTTGCGGTTCATGGGCGAGGATCGAGCCAGGAACGGTATGACACCTGCGGGTGTGCCGTGAAGTTGTCATCTTAAATGGCGTCCGTGGCCCTGTCAAAAACGAATCTGGGGAAGGAAGGGCAGGATCAAGACAAACATAAGTTCGCCAGAGCCCCCCCCCTCGCTGGGGCAAATCATTTAATATTCTTTCCCTTCCCTCATTTCTTCCCCCCTTCCCCTCGCGACAATTTACAACACCACGATCCAAATGTCGTTTCCTTCATTTTAAGGTTCCCCCTGATTTCTTTCAAATATTTCCTTTGTTTTCTCCATAGTAATGGGTCACCAGCCCAGGCGGCAGAGTTCATTTCCTCCTCCCCTTCCTCCCAACTGCTAACAATCCCTCACTGATTCTCCCCCGCCCTTAAGAAATGTTTACTCGTCGATGCTGGTCATACATCCTATTCTCACACTTTATTTCGTTATTCGCCATCGCCGCAGAAATCGGCTATGGCCCGCTATTCGATCCCTGCGGGGACAACTGTCAGACCCAGATGGTGCACTTTTGCACCGTCGGCCGGGACCTTGCCCAAATGACGGATTGTTGGTGTGGAGGGGACGTGGGGGAGTATATTGGGAGAATGGATGCTTGCTTGAGCACATGCGACCAGGCGGTGAGTGACCGCTCCGTACAACGGGATCAAATGGTTCGCTACCGCAAGATTGTCTGCGAGGGACAGAGAGGGAAAACGGTTGTCGCCGATACTTTTTTCGCAGAGTACTGGAAGACTAGATTTCGGAGGAAGAGCGAGAACTTTGTGCCGGCTGCGACGAACAATATACCACCACCCACGGCCGACCCGGTAGGTATCACGAGCAGTGATGGCCGAGTTTCAGGGAGCGGATCCGCACCACCGCCGACGAGCACCCTCGAGACTTCTCCGAAGCCCAGTGAGATTGGGAATTCCGTTTCCCCTTCGTTGACTCCCCCTCCAGTGACATCTACCCTGGCCGTGTCTTCACCACCATCTTCGTCTTCCCTGATTATCTCCACTGCATCGCCAAATTTGACCTCACCCAGGATCTCGCCAGCCCCATCCACGATGCCATCATCCCTGAGTAAATCCCGCCTGACAGCAGGGCAGCTTGCAGCCATAATAACCTCCGGAGTCTTGGGATCCCTATTGGTGTTGTTGTCAATAGTCTTTTGTCACCGCCGCCGTGCTAATTCCAAACCATTCTCCTTCCTCCCAACCCGTCCTCGTTCCCACCCCCACCCACAGGTAACTACAGCTCATCAGCAATCATGGTGGTCCCGAAACATTGAGGCAGCACTCAACAACCCGCAATCGCCCATTTCTACCATCCTCCCAAGACACTACCGCCCCAAGCCGCAGACTCCACCGTACACCCAGCCGAGCGCTCCTCCCCTCAGGCAGACATACAGTCACACCATAATCCCCGTTCCACCATCACCCTCCCCAAGAAGCTCCTCCTCAAGGATCCTCGCCCTATCTAACACTACCCGCTCCCGCTCCCGAGACCGAATCTCGGAGCACACCATCATTGAGCCACAGCCGCAGGAGGCGTTAACGGAGATCTCAGCAACGCGGCTGTCGGTTGCTACCTCGCAAACCGATCTCAGTTCTGCAAGTTGCTCCTCCTCGTGGAG